>PNEQ01133497.1:0-87287 GCA_003012365.1 Medauroidea extradentata | reverse complement strand
TGATTTCATTATTTACAACTGACGACTCTATTAAATCGTACCTGTGGGGAATATCGATTACCACAACATTAGTATGTGTGAGGTCGGCGAGGCTTTTTTTCAAGGCAGATATGGCTTGATCACATTCATTTTTGAACACATCGTTGGACCCCCCCATTATGATGACTGTGTCGTTATCATTTAAGTTTTCACACTGGTTATGTAGTAAAAACGTATTTTTGCCGCATAGAGCATAGTTTAAAAGGTTTATTCATGCGTGCTGTTTGCGCAATAATAATAATAATTATTATTATTTTTATTCATTTATTTCAAAAAATTCAGATAAGTTACAAAATGTATTTACAATATACAGTATTTGTCTCCTTGAGCAATAGGTTTGCTCTAATTGGAGACGACACTAAATTAACAATTGTAATGGTGAGCTGAATAATATTTATAATAACATATATCTTCTCGTTTTTACTTTTTATCTTATAATACTAAGAAACCTATACTTTCTGTACAGATGGTCAAAACATTCCTTTCGTGTACGGATTTGTAGGTAGGTCTTGTTCTGTACTGCAAAAATGATTGTCAAGTTTTCGTGTTTCGTTTGAGTGGGCAAATTTAATTTTCAGTAGTAACTGCTTATACAGTTTTAGATTTTGCGTTAATATTTTTCGTTGGTTAATATTTCCGTAACAGATATTGAAAATGGAAATACGTGTTCAGTAGAATCACATGTGTTTTATTAGTTAGCTACTTGAAAATAAATCCACGATGGTCTGGTAAATTGCTTAGTTCAAATATTTATACTAGATACTTTAAGGGGAATGTCTACATTTAGTTCATTACACCTGAAACGCCACAAACTCGAAAAATAGCCTGCCAATCTCATCGTAGCAAATGAAATAGTTTCAAATTAGAAACCGCAACGCAATACATCACATGTATACCTACCGTTAAGTCATTCCTTCAAGTTTTCAATATTGTATACCATGAGCTCTTAAATAATTTAATGTTGTGTCATGTTTTCAATATCGAAAAGAACCTACTACACCAATGTAGGCCTGGGCATAGCATATTAATAAGCATTTTTACACTTGAAATAAAATATTTTATATTGTACTATGATCAGAATGTGGTATGTGCGATAACAAGAAAGAACAGTATCAAGTTGTAATATGAATTGTGTGCAAGAAAGAATTAAGTTCCAATTGCATATTTTTGTTTCATTGAAATGTGAAAATATATTTGCTGTTTTTTGCAAGAATTGTACATATTCTACCGCTGTTGTATTTTGTATATTTTACTATTGAAAATTGACAACAGCAGTTTCTACATCATACTGAAAATAAAAATAAAAATCTCCTGACAACATTACTCTGAATGTTCTCTGTGGTCCCATGACTCTACTTGCAGAACAAAAAATAAACTACAGTGTGATTATGTATTCCCTCCTCCTTTCCACACCTTTCGATGTTACTGTCAAACTATTTGGCATAATTTTATACAAGTAAAATGCACCTACCTGGAACTGTTTTAAACATATTCAAGGTTCTGAAGCAAAGGAGTGACATCCTTCCTTGCCTGGTCTAACAATGCACATATGTGTAAGGTTTTGACTGTGCAATGTTTGTCCCAGTATTAGAACTGTAGGACTTCATGTGCTGACACTGCCCTTGTTAAAAACAATCAGCTGCAGGGTTTATTTTAGAAAACTTGGATAATGTCTTGTAAATTTGAGTACTAGATTATGAGATATCTTTGTGGAAAAAATATCTGTAGCTGTGTTGGACAGCTTGAAACTTGTGTCTTTAATGTGTGTGTTGCTTAAAAATAACCAACAACTCTACTCTGAAATGTGTTTTAAATAAACAATGCACTGGGAACACACACAATAGCTAAGCATAATAATCTGTATTTCTAACCTGCTGCAAAAATGTTCCAATGCCCATCAATTAGTATTGACAGAAGCATGCTCACTGTTAAAATATGAGCGTGTGCATATGTTTACATTTGGCACAAGTCTTAACTACCTAATGCATGTGTAGTGACAATGGGATTAGAGTTTGTCATAAATACAAATTACTAACTCATAATAACAATACGTAGGTAGTGCTTAACATATGGACAATGAGGTCATTTGAGAAAGACTCAGATGAACAGGAAATGGGACAGGAATTTGCAGAGTTCTGTCCCAGTGCATATCTCAAGTGTTGTAGGAAAACCAATGGCCTTACTGGGAATCAAACCCAGATACCGTCTGAATATATGTTAACTGTTTTACAGCTGCACTAATTCGCTTTGTCTCATGTTAACTATGTAATACGACAAAAAATATTTTGATGATTTTACAGAAAACTGTTTTTTTAGACAGTTATTCTCTAATATTTTACAATTTAGAATGCCGAAACATCCTAGACTTTTCTATGCATCCTTTTTGGTACAGAAGATATAACAATGTATAAATACTGTGAAAAGAGAGTAGGTAATTAAAAAAAAATTGACAGTTACATTTATTTAAAGAATGTTCCTTTCTGCTGTGTTTTGAAATTGGCTGAACATTACCGTTACATGATTGCATACGAAGAAACGGTTCCATTCAAGTTGTTGGCAGTGGAAATTTGAAACTAATCTTTTTTGTTGTGCAAATATGGTATTTTGTGAGTTGTAGCGTAATATTACATTTTCTTACACAAAAAAAGCATATTTGTAACAATGAAAATTCTTGTTTATAAAAGAAAATGTTTAGATTAGACTTTTTCTGTTAGCATGTCAATCACATAGTATTTAATTTATTTTAAGGTTCTATGTGTCCTCGTTTAGCTTCACATACTCAGTAGAGGTACACTTGGGGAAAGGGTAATGGAATCAACCAGGGCCTGTATTGAGGAATCATCACCTGGAGTGAATTACAATAACCCTGGAAAACTGAACTCAGTAGCCTACAGGATGTTATGTGAAAATCCAATAAATGCTCCAACTCCCTTTTTACTGCACCACCAATATAGTAGGGTCAGCTAGGGTGATTATTGTGAATTTGTTTCATTTTTGTTGTGTAACTTACTATGGAACTCTAGGTAATGGGTTATACATATAAAAGGTTTGTCAGATAGTGTAAGCTGTTTTCATCTCCGTGTTAAGGGCGCAGAATAACACAATTTTCATCATCATTATTTTATTTTTTATTTGTACCAGATATTTTTTTTCTTATTTTAGACACAAAATGTGACTAAATTTGGCTCTTATGAAATTTTTTATCTCTCATAGTTTTTGCGTAATGGCTTGTTAAAGTCATATTTTACATGTTCCCGTTTTAACGACTACACTAATATCAACTGATATACCAAACTAAAAAAAATTCACAGTTGATAAAGACATTGCAGGCTACAATGACATGCTCATATAAAATTGAAGAATAAAAATTATTTGTATTTTTAAAAAAAATTATTAAATTTTTAAAATTTTTATTTTTAGCTTCAGCATTTTTTTTTTAAATTTAAAATAGTTTTTATTCTTTAATTTTATGAGCATAACATTGCAGCCTGCAATGTCTTTATCTACTGTGATTTTTTTGAGTTTGTTGTAACGGTTTTAGTATAGTCGTTAAAATGGAAACATGCAAAATATGACTTTAACAAGCCATTACACGAGAACTATGTGAGAAAAATATTTCATTAGAGCCAAATTCAGCTATATTTTATGTCTAAAATAAGAAAAAAATATCTGGTACAAATAAAAAATTTAAAAATGGCGATGAAAATTGTGGGACACCGTGCCGTTAAGAAGGCGTAGTGCATAAATCGGTGCACTAAATAAAAATGTCAAGTTTCTCAAAACAATTATGCAATTATCAGAACAGAACACTCTTGGACAACAAATGTTGCTAACTTTATGAACAAAAACATTTTCCCAAGAGAGACATATGATGGGGAAAATGTCTGTGGTTGCAATTTTGTACATCTGATAGCAGCGATAGAGATTGTGCTTAGTGAATGCGTCAATCTAAACAAATTTTTGCTTATAAAGATGGCAAAAAATTTTTCTCTGGGATTGTTCTATTCAAGTTTTATCTACATTGGCTTCCAAAATCTTAGAAACTATTACCGATGTTGACGTTATATATAAATGTATAATAATAAAAAGGTCATGGTTGCGCACAACTGACCCCATATTAGCCTGCTTTATTTTATTAACACTGTGTTGTTTCTTTTACTCTAAATAATTATTATATTTGTTACATTACAACCAGTCTGCTATTGTTTATGTACAGTTACTACCACACCCACTGTTTCCTGTGTAGCAGTACAGGTAATGTTCATGCCACCTGCATGCAATGTACCACTGACTTGAAGTGGGTTCAGTGATGGCAAAATCTGATAACCACATGTGAAGTGTTAGGAGGCATACATAAATAAGTCCAGCTAACAATAGGATAAAAGTATGTACATTAATGGAACTAACTCTTGAGTTTTTCAGTACAATTCATTTACTCTACCTAGGTTATGGCTTGCATACCCTTTCAAAATAACCTGTTAACTTATTGCCTCGTAAGGGAAATACTTTTAAGAAACTATAGGCCTACGTAAATGATATTTTTTAATACATTATACATATTTACACTTTTTTGTGATCACTGAACACACTGCATCCTCTCCCCTCACCATTACATATCACAATGCAATACCACAATCAATTACAGCAGCTTAGCTTAACATTTCGTTCCAAGATCCACTGCTGTTATGAGTGTACGGCAGGCTTAGTCCTACTTGAATTTTTAAAAGTCAATGGTTCATTCATAAAGTGCACTGGAGCTCATTGTTGTTGCTGATCAGCCAGCAGCGTTCAACCTCCACTGCAGCACTGTGCGCGTGCCCCTCAAGGGGCTCAATGTTTGGTAGAGTAGAGTACTGAAGGAAGTTAATTCTGAAGTAACGGAAAAGGCATATAATACCATGGTTAGACCAATATTAAAATATGCAGCAGCAGTCTGTGACCCCTATGTAGAGCGGGAGATACATGAGCTGGAAGGGGGTGCAGAGGTGGGCAGCACAGTGGGTGAAAGGCAGGTGGAGAAGAGTGGGGCAGGATGGAAAGGATGAAAGATACTTCAGGCCTTCATTAATGATGGAGATGGGTTGGAGTTCTCTAAAGGAAAGAAGAAAGGTGGAGAGACTGGTCAG
The DNA here is from genome assembly GCA_003012365.1 of Medauroidea extradentata. NCBI lineage: Eukaryota > Metazoa > Arthropoda > Insecta > Phasmatodea > Phasmatidae > Medauroidea > Medauroidea extradentata. Next base: position 82,122 of record PNEQ01133497.1, on the reverse strand, counting down.
AACGTATAGGGCGGTGAATGGAGGGGGATGGGGTGAGTTAGCCTAAATACAAATTTATTTAAAGGTGTGTACAGAGCTATGTAAAAAACAGTGATTGGATTCAGAGAACTTGGCGAAGGACAAAGTAGGGAGGGCAGTCTGTATTAATGAGAACATTTAGGTAGTGGATTGTGTTGCAGGAAGATTTGGTGACAGGTAGGTATGTGCGGAAGTTCATGAAGCACTTGTTGAGGGAAAACGATCGAGAGGTTAAGTAGTTGTCTGCAGGCGTCAGCCCAATTGCAAGGTTATTATTATTATTAAAAATAGTTTACACAGTCATGATAATGCTGTTTTACAGAGGGTGTAAATTTTATTTGGTATAAACTTTTACATATAACTTACTGTAAGCAGGGGTGACTTTGTGACATCTGAATATTGCAATGTGACGGCTGGCTCAGGTTAGTTCTGTGGGCAATTAGTTGGATAGAAAGAATTCAATTCCTCAAAACAAAATGTTGAACTGTAGCAATATGAAAACAACTGCAAAGTGTTTTCTCCGAGGGCCTAGGCCTAAGTTACTGTACTAATATGCAATTTTCTAAAATATAACCTAGCTCGTATACCGCAATGATTTTAATTATAATGGTTTATTTTGGAAGCGTAACTTGAAAGCTCAACGAAACACATTTATTTTATGCAGCAGCGATTTGAAAAAAAAAGAAAAGACACATACAAGAGTATTCACAAGCCTGGCTGACACAGAATATGTTTCCACACACAATTTGAACAACAAACCCTTCGCTTAAAACACAGACACTTATTAATTGTAAACAGCTCGCGTTTTGTCATTAAATAACGTCTTGAATATGCAACACCGATAATTATGTAAAAAATACGGCTCGTCACTCGGCAGATACTGTTCCCTGTACGAATATTTTATTAAGAGTACGAATATACACACGAGCTGTATGGTTTTTCCATCTAAAATAATAATGATTTAAGTTACGGTGGATTTTTCGCAAATCCAACATAAATTAATTTCACTATTGTCGTTTCGGACTATAAAATATTCTAACCTCACTAATCCGCCATGATTTTTTACACATTTGTAAACAAGTTACGGCTGAATCGCTTCGGGAAAATTTACGGCAAATGTTCACGTGACTGGCCATAACTCTCAAGTTACGGTTACCTTAAAAGTTAGTGAATAGACCCCCTGAATTCAGCAGTACCAATTATTTTCTCAACATAAACTTATTTGTATTTAACTGACTAAATGTGTTGTGTTTTGTATGACTATAATTATATTTCGATAAAAACGAGAACTAGTGTTGATGCACTGGTTAAATGTATTAAGGGTGTTTATTTGCGATAAAGTCATAATTTTATATTTTTACGAAATTGTGTTAGTTTTGTAGACGATACTTGTGAGTGCAGTTTTCTCTAACGAAACAATTTTAGCTGGCATAGTTTCCTCATAATGTTGTGTCAAATTCAAAATTTGCTTGTTCTGCTGCCATGCAAATAATGAAAACCAATTTACTTACTTGCGTTAAATAATTTACAGTGAAATAAAATACTATGGGCTACGTAATAAAACATTTGTAAAATCCTGCAAACTTTTTATATTTTTTTTAAAAATTGCTGAATTTTCTACTTTTTTTGCGATTTTTTTAAAAATTCTAAATATTACGCTGTGGATTTTCTAATGTTTTATTGCATAGCTCATAGAGTGTAAGTTCACAATGAATTATTTTGTTTAAATATGTCAGTTAGTTTCCACTATAAGCATGGCAATGTAACAAGCAAAGTTTGAATTTGACATCCCGTTATGATAAAACTATGAGAGCTATAATTGTTATGTAAGAGTTACATATACTCAGAAGTTATCGTCTACAAAACTAACAATATATATTAAATATTAAAAAAAATATGATTATTTCGCTTTTGAACACTAACAAGGACCCTCCTTGAACAGACTGAGTTTGTGTGAGATTTGAAATCCAAGGAGTGGTAAGGGTTCCTCTGATCGGTATATGACATGGATTATCGCTTCTTCACGCAAGCCACTTGGCTGGTGTGCAGTGCAGTGACCAAATAATTTTATTTTTGGGCAGCATTGTTCAAAGTATAATGCTTTGCGACGCCCCTCTGTGTAGCAATCTTTACGTGCCTTACTAATTGCTACTGGTGATGTTGTTGCAAAAGTAAATAAAAGTCAGTCAGTCCTATTTTTTGGCGGATAGCAAGTCGTCACTGTCCTCTCCTGGCGTGAATTAACTGACCCGGTTTAAATTCCGCCTACATGACCGGTCAATCTCACGACTCGTGAATCGGCCCTGGTGGTAAAACCCCAGGTCTCTCACCATTTGTGACTCTACAGCACCCTAATGCGTTGTGACCCCTAAATCAACGCCCGGCGGTAATAACCCGGTTCGTCATCAGTTAGCTCTGAAATCTGTCCCTCTACTCCGCGTCGCGTTGCTTGAGTCAACGCCGGTGGTAACACCCCGGTCCGTCGTCCTCACGCGTCTCCCGACGTCCCTATCTGTCGTTCAACTCCCCTGCATTACTCCTGTTTGGTACCAAAAACCCCCGCCACTTGTCCTGCAGGCTTTGGTTTCCTTGGGCCAATCAGGAGCCAGTTATTCAAAATACCCCCGCCCCTCGAGGACAGTAAATTCTTGTCATTGCCACATTTATTTCATTTTCAAATTAATATTCCCTCATTACACTTGACAATAATAACCACTGAGGCTCCTAAATTCTAATGTCCCTTATACTCTACTTACCATTATAATAATTAATATTTGCATCTTAATTTTTACAGGCGGTACTCTCCCCTCTCCACAACAGCTAAGGGTGGTTGGTACAAGTGGGGTAGGGGTGCGGAACCAGGCTGCCGCTCAGAAGGTGCACCCTCCACAGAGACGAAACATACACATTTTAGTTTTGTGTACATATAAACAGTAACATTTACTGTTGCTTTCTCATTACAGTTCTATCGGCTTCGTGACATGATGCCAGGAGAATGGATGGTCGCATGCCGGTAATTTTGATATTCAGAAATTATACTGATTAATTGCTATTGCTGCTGATACATGTTAAGGGTAATCATTATGCACGTCACAACTTGTTTGTATTGTTTTTTTTTATAATCCGCTTGTTATTTTCCCAGATACAGCAGCCTGGGAAAACATTTTTTTTTTTTTTTTTGCAGTTTTGAGGGGCCCGAAAATTATGTTTCTAATTAGACGTGACGAACTTTTTAAAATTATGGCTACATTGTTTGAAATGTGTGCTCTTTTCGTAGATAAACAAATATAATGTGCAATAAATAGTTTCGTATAAAAAGAATAGCCATAACTCACTGCCCTTAAGAGCCAGAGTGAGTGGAAGGGTGAAGTTTATTTTATAAGTCTATGTAAAAAGAGTTTGAATTGTACTTTACTTTATTTCTATCACTCAACAACAGTTTAAATTCACGTCAAAGAAATTGCACATTGTGTTGTTTAAAGTGCTGGAAAAGTTGCCAATTGTGTTAAGTGTTAGTGGAGAGGTTTTGGTCAGCCCTTAACATCAGGTCTTTAGCACTGGCGGGGGATGATATGTTGAATGAAGCAGCGTCGGAATGAAGAGGTGGGGAAATGGGAGCTCCCCGAGAAAACCCGCCGATCAGCGACATCGTCCGGAGCGATTCCCATATGCGAAAATATCGGATGACCTTAGTGGGAGGTGGGAGGCGAGTGGTCTAACCACTGTGCTAACCTCGGCCCCTTTACACGTTATAAAGAGATTTCTTGTAGTCTTATTTCAATATTTACGGTAAAACATAAAATAGTTTTATACAATACATATATATATATAAGTGTATATATATATATATATATATATATATATATATATATATATATATATATATATATATATACATTTTTTTTACATGAATAATAATATACGAATTTTCACATTAGTAGTATGTTGTTTAAGTGTTAGGAAAGATTTATTTTAAAAAAGTTAACATGCCATAACCTCATGTGCTCTTGCTTTTGCGCTATGGCTTACTGCCGGTACAGCACCACCGGACATATGTGCAGGGAATGCTATGAGCCACTACCAGAATAACCGGTACGCCACAGATACCACTTCTAATCACTGCTGCCGACATGGTAACCCCAGTACACCTTCCGCGACAACTGCGACTTCTGCTGCAGGTAATGTCCGACGACGAGCCCGCACAGATGTGTTCGCAATGCAGGTTGAAGTGCGAGATGGGGAAGTGTACCACTAAAGGTGCAGCTGTATGCCTGTGCATCCTAAACCTACCACACAAAGTTGAGACCAACACCGACAACCAGATCAAGAACAACATACGTGAAAGCCTGGTATGCGTACACTCAGGCCAGTACACAATGCAGTGTGCCACATGCAATGCACAATACTACGAGGGATGCCTGTCAGCCGCCGAAATGGTGAGGGCACACAGGGGTCCTGTCCGGTGTGATGTGGGTGAGCTAGCAGCGAAGAGTAAGAGTGCTACAGTGACACAACCATGCACCAGCCGGAGAAGTGCAACACCACCTACAACAGCGCCGCCGCATGCTCTGGAGGTCCACCCAGGCCTGAAGATCGCAGCGGGCGACTGTAGATGCCAGTGCTGCCGCGCAACTGCAGCAGTGCTATAGTGCCAATACTACGAACAGGCTGCACACGCGGAGCGCTTAGTGATGATGGAATGCCGGACTGTGGTCGGAACCGGGTTCCTGTGCTTCGGCTGCATCGCTGTCACATGTCAGGCACCCTTCCACAACACTTTCCAAAACCCGCACTAGAAGTTATCAGCCCAGGGCCGCTCAACAATCCGCAGACAACAGTGACAGTTGTACAAAATGTCTCAGTGTCATCTGTCTTTGCAAGCACCCCGAACACCTACGCACCATCAACCAGAATCGGTATGGCAAGCCCGCCAACCATGTCAATACTACACCAGTTCCAGGCCCTACAATCCTTTGCTGGGCTGGCGAGAGAGGACCTTGAAGCCTTCCTCGAGGACTGCACAAGATGGCTGTGCCGCTATGGCATGAGTGAGGAGGAATGGCCGCAGTGCATCGGGAAACAGCTAACAGGCCAAGCCGGTAAGTGATGGCCCGGCACGACTATATACAGGATTGCATGGGACGAAATTCGTGGACTGTTTGTGTCGTGTTATGGGGAGGCATTCATGTCACTGCAAGCACAGTGCCACCTGGCGCTTGAGCCACAAGGCGATACACCACTAGCAGCTTTTGTGACACACAAGTACCATGTGCTTAGGAAGAATCAACCACATATCAGTGTGCGACAGATGCTCACAGTGATAATGGATACGGCGCACCCAGACTTCTATGCAGCACTCGTCCCACTGCTGTACTACGAGCATGCCGAAATCATCAGGGCAGCAGCACTGTTCGACAAGAATACACTACACCTGACACCACCATCATGCAGAAAACTGCAACAGCTGCACCCACTTCACCAGGGATGCAGACAGCCAGTGCCGAAGGAATGACAGGTATGAAAGAATGACACTAATAAGTGTTATGTGCACAATGTAAACAGACTTTCACGCCCAGTAAGCTACAGTCAGTTGTCTCGGTTTCCATGCCGATACTATCCAGGCCACCAAATGCACTGTAACAAGGACTGCCCAAGCGCGCCTATAGAGGCGAGGCGAAGTTACAACACTTAACCGTCCCAGTCGGAAAATGGGAGAGTCGGGTAAGGGGGCCAGAGGCCACCGCTTTACCCGAAAACAGTGTAAGCATTTGGACACCACGACATGCTCTGCTTCATCAAATCCACAGCAAACTTCATCCACCTAATTAAATCTATGTTAGTGTAAACAACCTCCGTTGTTACGATCTCGTGGACACAGCAACTTCCCATAGCTTCGTCAGGCCAGAGTTTGTATACCCTAGAGAGGTCACCGCAGTGCATCAGCCTATTTAACTACCTGCCGAAGGTGCAAATTGCTAGGCGATAGGCCAGGCCACTATTGTTGTTCATATCCGGGACATAGAGACTATTACAGCCTTGGTCACACCTGAGCTCCGGGAATATGCCATACTGGGCTTACCCTGGCTCATGGAACAGAACATGGTAGTAGAGCCAGCGGCAAGGCATTTACACTTTGGCACTATTGAGTGCAGGATAGCTTACAGTAGAGATTTGAAATAAAGCAACTGTGCACCCACAGTAAAGCTGGAGGACACGTCAAATGATGTGCCCCCTATTATTAGAGCCACTTTTCAGAGAATATTAGACGAGAGGCACAAAGTGTTTGCCATTAATGACATCCTGAAGCGCACAGCTGTCACGGAACACAGGATTAACTTGTACATGCAGAAACCTATTTACACCCCCAGAAGACCTCAAAGAGCAAATTAAGGATATGCTTGCTAATAGAGTAATTGAGCCAGCCAACAGCCCATATAACTCTAAAATTACGCTTGCGCCTAAGAAAGACGGGACATTACGTTTCTGTGTTGATCTGAGACGTGTGAACCATGCCACAGACAACGTCGCACCATCGTAAATCGGCATAAAGAATGCACATGAGGCATTGGCAGTGCCAAAGGGTTTTCCTCCCTAGACTTGCGAAGTGGCTATTGGCAAGCACTGGTGTGGCAGGACGACCGGGAGAAAACTGCCTTCACAACTCCCCCTCCCCTATGGCAGTCCGTATCATTTTGTGCTATGCCATTCAGCCTGAAGAGAGCGCCCACCACATTATAATTTATGATGATGGTACAGGTGCTATGAGGCCTATCAGGAGAGTTTACTCTACCATACTTTGAAGATGTGCTGATATGGTCGAACACATGAGAGGAACATCTGATCCACCTGTGGCTTGTCCTGGAGAGACTGGCCATCGATGGTCTGACCTGCGCATTATTTAAGTGTCACACTGGGAAGGCAGACATTGAGTTTCTGGCTCACGTGAGCGAGAGGAGGATTGAACCCAACGCCAAAAATCAGCAACTCATGAAGGAGTGCTAGCCACTGGTTACACACAATCAACTGCATAAATTTTTTGGCCTAATTAATTGGCTCCACGATCGCATTAAGGACTTCGCGACCATAACAGCCCCACTGACCGCACTACTCTCACCTCAGAAACGGTACTACTAGACTACGGAGGTGGACAAGGCGTTCCGCGACATAAAAGCCGTGTTTGTTCAGTGTGAAAACCTGGCTCACTATTACTGCCAGTGCCCGCTGTATCTCCAGAACGACGCAAGTCATGAAGGTATAGGCTCGGTGTTGTAACAGTACAGCGATAAGGGAGAGCGACGCACCAATAGATTATGCGAGCGCCAAGATCGGGCCCACAGAACGGCGGTACCACCTGAGTGAGCAGGAGGGTATGGCAGTCATCTGTGCAACCAAACAGTACCGAGCATACTTGAAGTATCGGAGATTCATCCTATGCACATATAACAGATGTCTTGTGTGGCTACAGTCTATGTGCGAGTCATGTAGCAAACTCGCCAGGTGGTCGGTAACACTGCAAGGACTTTGAGGTAGAACACGTCGCAGGGAACGATAATCATCTGGCCGAAACGGTATAATGTGCGCCGTGCGCTGATGTTGTATGCAACAAGACCGAGTGAGAAGATATCCTACCACCCGGCCCTTGCTCAGCCGATTCGCAGCTGTACCAGCTGACAACAGAACAACAAAACAACTTCAATGTGGTGTATGAGCGAGTCGTGACAGAGCAACGAGACTGCCCGACATGCCGCGAGAAACACTCAAGAGTGTGATACAGGGATGGTGAGCCACTAGCATGTAGTTGATGGATGAGCAGAACATGCTCCCCACAGTGATAAGGGCCATGGAAGCTGCTTGTGCCCTCCTGTGTGTGGGAAACAGTGCTCTGCAATGCCCACGACGAACATTTTTCCGGACACCCCAAAGCATACCAAACCACCTGCAACAACTACCTACCGCCTCTTCTACTAGTCAGGGGTGACATAAGCTATATAACGCCACGTGTGTCTATGCGAGACATGTAACTGATACAAGTCACGAAGGACCGACGGCGAGCAACAAAAGCAGCACTTTTACCTGAGCGGCCATTCGAGCCGGTCGCCCTGGACATCATGAGCCCTTATCCCCGGTCAACTGGCGGGAAAATATTCATACTAATAGTGACTGACATGTTTTCATGGTGGATGGAGGCGTACGCGCTCCCAAGCACTTGGGTGAAGAACCTTGTATGCACAATAGACAGGGAATTTTAAGCAAGATGGGGTTACTCCAAGGTACTGATCAGTGACAATGGTGCACAGTCAAAGCGCACCCACTATCGGCCGTGAAGAAAAACTTTTGTGCATGCTTTGCCGCTAAGTGGAGCAGACCCCACAGGGCAATACAGACCTGTGGGCACACGACCTATCTCGTCCGATACCAGAATGGGATAGTAACCAAAATCCATTGTGACGACCTGAGGGCTGCGCCCGGCGCCACTACGCTGCCCCGACCAGACCTGACAGGCATGGCACCACTTGACACACCTCGTGAAAGAGATGGAACACTCACTGGCTTCAGTAAGTGCATCTTCATGACCCGAGCACTGCTAACAGTGTGAACTGACAGCGGATGCCACGAAGAAGGCGTCGATACTAGCGACAGGGAACCAGAGTGCCCACCCGACTTGACGACCCCCCGTGGAGTCACAGAGTGGCTCTAAACGCCTACCGATGCAGACACACACATCCCGATGCCAACAATTAGGGTGCCACCTGCCGACGCGTAGCGACCCCGCCTTTATGGTACTGTACCGGGGATGGCAGTAACAGGACCACCTGATCACAACAGGCCCCAAGGGAGGAACATAGGCACTTCCGCCCCATTGCAGAACAGTCAGCAGATATCTCTCAGTTAGCTAGAGGCTTCCAGTAAGTGCGACCGGAGAGCTGACCCGACACCAGCGCTGCAAAAGAACGGGGACTGGGCACATGCACCGCCCCTCCCTGCAACGGCTGCCCTGGACCCCGCCCCACGGCCACCTCTGCAGTACCCTTTGGGCGACGCTGATCCTGAGTACCACCAACGGGACCAATGAGACCTCCTGCCTCTCCGTCGATCGGCGCACCCAAGGCACGGGGTGCACTTTGGGTGCCCTGTCTGTCAGGGTGACCCGACGTCCCAAATGACAGAGGCAGAGGTGCCACATGTTTAGCAGCCACCGCAGCTTTAATGTTACCAGCTCCACACGCGACCTGCCGGTCCTTGGAGCTTCTCCTGCTGCGAGTAAGGCCAAGGCGGCATCACGATGCACAGATGGGCTCCCGGGGAGGGTACGTTTGATGTGGACCTTTCCACATATCCTATGCTGAAGCCCGTTGTGCGCACCGTGCCTACTAACCGGAACAGCCAAGGTGGGCAGTACCGCAACCGCATAATGGTACTCACCCGGCAACATGGCACCAAGAGATGGTGGCGCCCATACACCACCCCAGTGACGCCAGGTAGTGACAATATGTGCTTCGGTATTAACGAACCCCCAGCAAATGCAGGGAAAGTGCCTTGTACGTGCTAACGCTCGTAAACAGCTGTTTACATGGCAAGTGCCATGCTTCTACAAAGTGCAGTAGCGTGGGTCGCACCCACATTTGTTGAATGAGTTTAAAGGCCAGGGGTAACCTTGTTTTCACTTAAATAGTCCTTAATCAGAATAAGTAGTGTTTAACATAAAACTAAGCAGAAACACCTCTGCGCCACACTGTCAACTTGGACCCATCCAAGCGGCCAGCCTTACCGCATAAACTTCTCTAAATAATTTTGAAGTGAATTTAAATGTGATAATTATAATAAGTGTTTTAAAGTGTTCTCTGTTCCCTTCTATAAACTTCAAGAACCATAATACATATTACTGCAAGTTAACATAACATAAATAGCTGGATACTTAAAACTTTATTTTGGAAAATAATTATACAAACATTCCCTAGTACAATTTGGGACCTTAATCTTCAAGAATTCACATTTGAAAATTATTCTCTTTTTTCTTGTGTTGTTTAAGGACTTTAGTGTATCGACGAGTGTGTGGCAGAAACTTGCTGGACGAGGCAGGTACACCGTCAATGGGCTCAACTGTTGGTGGTTAGCAGCATAAGGTCGGCTCTGTGTCGCTCCGGGCACAATCAAGTCTTTGTTCAACAACCCATATTGTATCAATAGTCTAATTTTTCTTTTCTTTGGAATATTTTTATTTAATTTCGTTTGTGTGTCAGTAGTTACCTTCTTCACCCCTGCCACTCGCGACTCTCAGGGATTTAACGTCACGTAAATTTTACTTCTAGCCTGCGTGGCTGTTTTTCGTCTTGCAGATTCCCCCCAGCGGATAGGCATAGATCCTGGTCCGTTTCAGTCACCGCCACAGTGATTGTGTTGTATGGATGGACGTTGATTTATCAATAATAACCACCTCAGTAAGTATGTGTGTTATTTGCTTGGCACGTCATGGCCTAAACATTACAGGATACTGAAAACCAGCAAATTTTCCAAGTGTTTGGTCTTGTTTACATGGCCGTCCAGGTGCACAATATCCCTGGCGAATGTCTTTTTGTGTGTGCATCAAGGCGTGGGGAACACCTAAAGAGTCCCCTGTATATTTGAGATGCCGAGCGGGAGGAAGTTAAATCAGCTAACGGCGTGCCAGCCCTCCTTGACGAGCTGGCAGAACCGGACAACCTGTCCTCGACACGCCACAGCCGTGTAGGACAGTTCTCATTTAGTTTACCGCAAATATTTCTTTGTCTAACCCCTCACTGCAACCCCACTTGCGTCAAATTTATCACTCAATGAACTGCTGTTTCGCCAACAATGCACACACAGGTGTACAATTAAAACTAATTTACGATAAATATGCTGTTGTTTCTTGTTTGTCCTCCATTACATGAACAAGCATTTATTTTTAACTAACTTTATCATGTAGTTGTCTTTTCTGTAACATCGAGATGCTTTGTAACAATGAAAAATGTGTTTATATAGGGCAAGGTAAGGTCAGAGGACTGGGGAATAAAATGTGACTCCTCTTTTGTCGCAGCGCTAGTAGCCTTTTAGTGGAATATTATTCTTGTTTCGTCTTTGGCTGAACAAGATTTCACAGTTTAAAATGTGTAGTTATTGAAATTGCCTGCATTATAGAAGAAAAATTAAAAATCCATGTAATGTGTATGCAATTTTGTATTGGAACATATTTTCAACTATGAAATTTAGTTTTTCAATCTTTTACATGTAGACATACATTACAACCATTCCAAAATTTTGTAGGACAGGAAAGAATAGATTTTGTTCGAATGTGTTTGAAAATAAAATTTTATGTACTATTATTTTAGTATACAACTTATACATACATTTGCACAAACATGCCAATGCATTTGTGGATACGAAACATATGTCTACAATACCAGCTTACCATATAAACATAATTTTATCTAAATAGTTGTAAAAATGGTAACATCACCAGATGTAAATAAGACAAATCTTCCACTAATTTACTACTAGCGCTCAGCGACACAAAGGGAGACACTTTCTCTTACTGGAGAGCATACGCATTTTCAAGACTCGTTCCTCTTAGATATTAGATAGAAGGCAAGGATTTTGTATTATATAGGGTTTTATTAAATGCCCTATAGATTTTAAACTAACGAATAGATGAGCTAGACACATTGAACTTCGAAAATAGCTCATACATGAATGGCAATGCAATATGAAAAGAAAAGTTTCGAAAAAAGTAATAACAATAGAACGTAAAAATTTTTCAAAAAATGTCTTTTCAATATACTGCGTTAAACTAACTTGCCGGCGAGCTATAGACTTGAAACTTAAATCATAATTCAGAAACGGACGAGGGTTACTTATAATAGGATAACTTCTGTGAGGGGAAAAAAAAATTCAAAACACAAATAATAATCTTTGGTTTGGTTCCAAACGTTTGACTGTAACAACACACACACGCACAATACTAAAAAGCAGAATAATCATATTAAATAAAAGAAAGTTAAACATACCATTTTTTAAAATAGACTTATAAGTACAAAATAATGTATCCTATGAAATAACTTGTGAAAATTAAACCAAAACCGTGGGGCATATGCAATAGATAACATCTTTGAGAAAACTCACACAACAGTATTATTATTTGCAGTGCAATAAATTGTTGGTGACTTAGGTGAACAATTCGTGCGTCAATATTATCTATTGCATGTGCCCCAAGATTTTGTTTTAAATATTACAGCATTTTCAGAGAAAATTATTTTGTACTTTTGGTCGGTTTTAAGACTGTGGTAAGTTTTAAAAAAAAATTGGTAAATACTTGTTCCTTCAAGACATGGTTCTTTTTCCATTCTCTTGCTTTTTAGTATGATGCTTGCTGCAATTTGTTAGGCTTCAAGTTGTGTTGGTTTCGAGAGAAGTTTTACTTTGTTCATAGTCTTCAGTTTTCTGTTCGGGAAAATTCTATGCGCCGTAATTTTCTTGTTTGCTGGGCAATTGTCTGGAGGAAGTTGTAGATGTCCATCCAAACATTTTACTCTTTCGAAATGCAAGTACCGGTAACGTAGGACGAATAGGAAAAAGGTGTATTTCTATTACTGAAAGTTATTCTTCTGTCTTAGTGGAATTAATCTTTTCTGACAATTTCTTGATCAATGCCTGCTTCTGCATCTCTAAAGAACGTGGCCTTGCAGTACTGGTAATTTATTGCAGTAAAACTGCCGCTTCTTCAACAGCATGCGCATCCATGTAGATAACGCTGATTACATTCATTTGGCTCTTTTGAGCTGGTACTACTTATAAGAGAACACATAGAGCACTTTGACGTGATACATTATTCACTACTCTTACTTTGCATAAAAAATGTGGAATGCGCGTTGCACAGTCTTTGTGTTGTCATGATGCCAGCCTGAGTCGCGCGTGTAGTTGAGCGAATTCTAGGCACTTTGCACATAAAATTAATTGCTTACTTCCCTTGTGGGTGCTTAATAAATTCATAAAAATACTGTGAATGACTCGCTACTACAATCTCGGCCTACCAACTCCCACACTGTCTGCTTCGGCATTTGCGCACATCGTGATCAGAGATGGCACAGTGCCGGATAAAACAACCAATGTCCCTTGCTTAATTGGTGTTGGGGTGTGTTGCGTAGACGTTACTTGGTCGGGTTATTTGAAATTGTGGCACTTTCCTTTATATTGTGCTGTTGAGCACGTGATCGCATGAACTTGGCCACTCGATTGGTTCCGCCAGTATCGGAAGCCTGCAGGGTACGTTCTGAGGTGCCACAGGCCGCTGATGTGAATACTGCCAATGGATCGCTGTTGGATGTTGAAGAATGGTCGCGATGCGTGCATGGGTGGTTGAGCACACGTCAAATACCCTCCAACTGATGCGACAATTCATTAACACTGACTCAAGAACAACAAGTTGATGCAGGAGGGGTGCATCGGACGTGCAAGAAATAGAGAGTGGATTGTGGTGCCGTAGTGGTCGTTATTCTGCGCGCCCCATGCCACGTGGGTTGCTACCCCTGTTGAGGTGGCGCGTGACCTTGTGGGCCACGCATTCCACAACTGCATGCAGGTGCGATGTGGCGTGGGAGTTTGGAGCGGCGAGGTTGCGTCGCGCCACTATCTCAGTTGTCGTCCTCACTGTCCGTTTCTTGATCGGCTGGTGATGGCTCACACGGTCACCGTCGTGAAGTCATTCCGTTGTGGGTGACTCACTGCGATGTTGATCCCTTTGCTCGGCGTGTCCTGTACTCGGTTCGTAATCCATTGTGGTATCAGCAGGCTTGGGGTCCTCCCCTACTGTACCTGATACAATGCTATGATCACTTAGTCGCCAGACTGCCCGATCTCATGTCTGTTTCCTGGTGTCATGGCGTCTTCCTCTCCGTCAATTATCCCTGGTGACGTAGTGTAGGGTACCACTGCGTTCGGCAGGTCAATGTAATTTTGATTTGTTGTTTGTGGCGGTGGGTCAGTGTCTGATGCTCCTGGCATGGCAGGGTGAGTACGTTCCTCTTCGATCTGTGCGTGCTGTTCTGTGCCTTGCTGTATGTTTTCTACCTCTAAGCTCTGCGCGTGGCATACGTCATCTCTGTGGACCTTCCATGTGCTGCGTTGGCCCATCTTTATGATGTACGTGTTTGCGCACATCGGCTTTATCACTACATGGGGTCCGCTCCATTTTGGACCTAGCCCTGCACAGAAGTTTTTCGGTGCAGATGACAGTAGGTGCTCCTTCATGAACACTTTCTGGCCGACCCAGAGCCAGTTCGGTGGTCGTGTCGTTACTGGTACCCACTTTGTGATGAACTTGTTTTGATTCTCGTGGGTTGTTCGTATGTCGTCTTCGCGTCTCTCTCGGCGCTGTCCTCTTGTCTCTGGGTTTGCTGACTTACTAGCCTGCGGGCAGTTGAATTGACCGGCCTTGGGTAGATCACGACCTTGGAGTAGCGCAGCTAGGGAGTATCCAGTGGCCTCGTTTACTCTGCGCCGTATGGTGAATTGCGTGTGTGGCAGCTATTCTGCCCATTTGCTGTGATTCTGGCTGTTGCGTAAGTGGAGGTGGAGTTGTCTCTTCATATCGTGATTCCGTTTCACTATTGGGTTCGCTCCATTTGGTGCACATATTTCGCCATTTCTTATAGCTGAACTGGGTACCATTATCTAATAACATTGCTCACGCGTACCTCCATCTGAGGAAAAATTCATTTTCCAGTACTGTAGCAATGTTACTGAAGCGGGCATTGTTTACAGCGTAGGCCTCCAGCCATCTTGAAAACAGGTCAGTTATTACCAAAATTAACCTTATACCTCCCAAAGTAGTGTGGTATGGCTGTGCGTCTGGCCTTAAAGTGGTTGCATGGCAGACATTTGCGAACGTACTCCCGCGTGTGGCACATTCGGCCAGGCCAGTGGAAATGTTGCAGAATGTTCAGCGCAGTTTGTTTTGCGCCTGGGTGTCCGGGACGTTGGCTGTCATGCATGAACGCGAGGACTCGTGCTCTGTCTGTGGAGGGCACATACGCTTTCCAATTTTTGCTGCCTGTGCAGGGATGTGTCTCTAATCTACTGCCCACAACGCGCTATTTGTCCAGTACTTGCTGGCCGCATTGTTTAAGTTATGCCAACGCGTCGGGTGCAGTCTGTTGTGAAGTTACTATGGCATTGTATAGCTGGTCAATATGGGTGTTGTCTGTGACCGTTATGTTGTTACACTTGACTGGATCTGCGCTGTTTACAGGGGATGCCGGCGGCAACATTTCCTCCCACTCTTCTTCGTGGTGCGCTGTCGTGTTTTGATCCGGTGACCTTAACAGTGCAGCTGCCATCTGATTTTCTGCCCCTGATACATATTCGACACAGAAGTCAAATAACTGCAATATTAGGGTCCATCTGATCAGTTTACTGCAGGCCTCACGAGTGTTGTGCAGCCATACTAAGCACCGGTTGTCCATGTGCAGTGTAAAGCGCTGGGACTCAAGATAAGGCCTGTACCGTTTAAAATGCCCACACTACCGCAAGATATTCTCGCTCGTTGACATCGTAGCATTTTTCTACCGGGCCAAATTTTGCACTGCTATAGTCAATAATGTGGTTATCTCTGTTTTCGACAAACTGAAACAGTACTGCTCCTATTCCCAGTTCGCTGGTATCTGTCTGCACGTACACAGGGTTGCTGGGATCATGGCGTGCTAGCGCAGGACGTTGCCTAGAACTGGCCATGATGTCCTCGAAGCTTTTTGCCGCTGCCGGCGTCCAACTGAACTTTGTGCTGGGTGACAGGAGCATGGTGAGGGGTGCTATTATGATAGCGAACTCTCAACTAATTTATTAGGCCGAAGAATGGTTTAGTTTGTTTCCGTCTGCATTTATTACATGTCCAAAAATTTTATTTGTGCTTTGCCAATGTGGCATTTATGGTTGGCGCACATTAGGCCATTGATTGCGAGCCTTTCAAGTACTAGCGATGGGTGGTGGATATGTTCTTCTCATGTCCGCGACCAGACTATGTCGTCAAGATACGCAACTACGCACTCTCGAATTAGTCCGTCCAGCACACGAACCCTCATTGCCTGGAAGGTTGACGGAGCACATTTCAAACCAAATAGCATTGCGCAGAATTAGTACCGTGACCCACTCGGGGCGGTAAATGAGGTCTTGTGTCGATGTTCCGGTTTTACTGGCACTTGCTAATAACCGCTGCGCAAGTCATAATTTTTGCATTACCCAACATGTTGACAGCTGTTTTGGCACTGATGTATGGTCAGAGTGTCTATTGGTCCTATTTTCCAAAAATCAGTGACGTTTTAGTGACTTTCGGGGCCCATTTCCTATCAAATTTGGTAACGTTTTTAAAATTAAAAAGTAACGTTAAATTAAAATTTGTTGGCTACAATCTTCTTCTCAGCACTTAATACTGGTATCCTACACAGCCTAAAATGCATAAACATGCTTTACAAGCTCTGCAATGTCCTCCATCCCTCCACTTCCAACCACATCTCTTGAACATGGCACATGCCCAGCATATTGTAAAAAACACAATCACTGTTTGGCCTACACAAAGACTTTATTCATTTTTTATCAGAAACACTGTCAAGTTAATGAATAGTATCTACAACTGCAGAGCCTTACAGAATGTAAAAACATGTAGGCCTACTTGAAAATATACCTACACAAACACATGCACAATTCACTGTAACCGTAATTAAACAATTAATTCCTAAAACATCAATGGTATACAGCTCCAGCACAACGGACAGATATAAACACTCATTCTGGATATTGTCCTGGCATAACTGTCACAGAATACAACTAATTTCTGCTAGGTTAAAGAAACATTACTACAGAGAAATGACTCTACAAAAATTTCCAAATATTGTTACGTCAACCGTTTATTACTACTAATTAGAAACAATGCGACATTTCAGAGCCTACACATAAACAAAACATACGCTTTTGTTTCGCCTTCGTATGTGTGCAAAGCCAATGTGACACTGTCGCCAACATAGATGGAGGCGTACGAAAAAGTGAGAGCTAGTCTTGCAGTTACTGCAATATTATTTTATTGATATAGTTTTCTACTTACAAAATCTTGAATCCTGACTTAAAAGAAAAATACAAGGGCAAATATGATGTCTCTCTCAATGCCTAAACAATTTTGTCCAAAGGAAGTAAAAGTAAACACATGCTCTCGCTGCATCTGCGAATTAAATCAATTTTATGCATACAACAAATAAAATTGGTGCCCTCGTTCCTAATTCCATAACCTTTCGGTGACTTCTGTGACCCTACATCAAATTCCATGACTTTTCCGTGACTTCTGTGACCAGTAGACACCCTGATGGTGGTGCCGCAGATTTCGTGACTAAATTTAGCTGCCTCAAATCCACACAAAATCTCCACGTGCCGTCTATTTTAGGAGCTTAAGTTACGGCAGAATTTTATTGGCTGTCTGAGGGTTCAATTACGCAGTCGGCGAGCATCTCTGCCATCTGTTGTTTAATGATTTTTGTCTGTGGTTGTAAATATTTCTGCGGGGATGTGAACAGTGGTTTGCGTGTTCCGTTTTTACGGTGTGTTCTGTAATATTGGTGCGCTTAAGTGGGTCGGCACTTGCAAAGACGTCTCTGCGCACGTATAAGAGCTTCTACATTGCTTCACGGTATTGAGGTGGTACACTGTGATCTAGAGCATCTAGGTTTACCGTTATGGTTGTTTGTGTGCGGGGGTCAAGGTTACACACAATTCTGCATTCTTTCTGCACTAAATGGATTCACTTGGCGGCTGTTTTCACAATGGTATTTTGTTTGGTTAAGCAAGTCAAACCCAAAACAGCATCTTCCCTTAATTTGCTTACTACGAACGCCAATGTTTGCGTCTCAATGTCCCGTATTTTTACTGTGATGTTGGCCTGTCCCATTACTTCACCACTGGAGGCAATGGTGGCAAGTTTCACTGTCTGTTTACACTGGGTCAAATTTCTGGAGTCTACAAAACGTGGGCGAGCAAAACTGTGTGCACCAGCGGTGTCAACAAGAGCATAACACTTATTACCATTGAACGAAATTGGAATGCTGATTAACATACAGTTCTTGGTGCTGTTGATGTTGAGTTGGTGGAGTAGTACATGCTACGGAGTTCAGTTCATGTCGGTTGCTGTGGTGGATGGGGAGAGGGCGACATCCGCCCGTCCTACCCCCACTCCCCTTTTCCAGCTGGCGGCGGCCTTATTCCGCCTCCCGCTGGTTGCTATGGCGCATTGGGACAATCGCTGTTCCAATGGTACAGCTGTTGTCCGGGGCTTTACTGCTGTGTTTGTAGCACTGCGTGGCTGCGCGCTTGTAAGGACAAAAACGTGCTGGTGAATTGCAACTGGAACACAGTAAGAAACTCGTCCAATTTCATACCATAATGTATTACTGACTTAAACCATTGTCTCGCGTCGCTGACAGCTGGTTCCCTACACAGCTAGGGCACTCATCTTCACACACACCATACCAGTGTAGTCTGGTTGCGCAGTCTTCTACAAATGCTTGCGGGTCTTCTGTCGTTGCTTCGGAAAAGTTCATTAATGATTGAAACCTGTTTGGTGTTCGTGGCGTTTGAGCTTCCTGTTCTGTGCACACGTGTCTTGCATATGCTTGGTTGTGTGGTGATGTGGGTGGTTGCGCTATGGGTGTTCTGTTGTGTAGTCTGTGTTGCGTGTTGTGTCCTACTATTTGCGCATTGACATGGCTTCGTCCCATGCACTCGTGGTATTTTAACCGGATGTCTGTCTGTGTCGACCATTCGTTCTGCATTACGCCCCTCTGATGGACTTGTACCCACACGTCTCACACTTCCAAACATCAGCCCCTGTTCCGTAACACAGTGGCTGTTGACAGTGTGTAGGCTGCAGTTCGTTTCCGTTCAATAAGAAGTCGTGAATGTCTTGTTTGGCCTCTGGTTTGCATCTTGTGCACGTAAATTGTTCATTATGCGCACTTCCTGCCTCACGTAGTGTTACACAGTGCACATGATACTGACACCTGCATGTCCTGCAATTAAGTGTTGGCAATCCATTTCCATCACACCATGCAAAGTTACTGCACTACTATCGCACTGTCATTGGTGTTTGTACTTGCGGGCGTTGTTTACTTGCGTTGCACTGACATGGTGTGGCTAGCAGCGGTTTGTGGAACCCGGTGCTGTCCCGCTGTCACATACAGTTCCACCAAAGTTCCGCATTTGATCCAAGTGAGGTTTGCGTGACAGATGTCCTGTGTGAGCAGTTCACTCATTCACTTGCCTCCAGGATGCATAGTTTCCCATCTGTGCTGTCACATTGGCAAATTGGCACAGCGCGTCCGAATTCACCAACGTTTGCATTGCTGACCGGCATTATCCAGGCATGGCACAGTGTAGTCGCTAATCTACCTGAAGTTTGCATTTTTGAGCTGTGCTAGCTTCGCGCCATGTGACGGAATTTTGGGGCTCGCGGCAGGCCCCCTGTTCACCTGGCCGGTGGGGTGATGTTTACTGGTCCGAGGATGGGTAGCGGAGCAGGGGTGATGCGCACGCTGCCTCCCTCTGATGTCACACCTGTGGCATGGCGTTACCCGCCTGTCTCGCCGCGCTCTCATTTTTCGTGTGAGTTTGCAACACACACTGTCCCTTTACGCACTGTACAGACATGGCTGGCTGTCCCGAGAGTTTTTACACTGCCTCGTCACTGCCTCGTACATCGTGAAAAGTTTGTTTAGAATTCTTCTTGACAGTCCAAATAAGTTCTCCACATACCTGACGTTCGCGACGTGCTGATCTCACGTCAGTGTTGCCCCACGTTGGGCGCCACTTGACGTATTTGTGGAGAGGGCAAAGGGGGGAAAGGCATTTTACTTAATGCACTGGAGAGTGCTGGCTGCTGCTGGTGACAGCCGTAGGTCTATCGCCCATGTGGCGAGTCCCCTCTGTCTCCTCCATGTCCAGATGTGTTGATGGAGAGTTGTAAAGCAGCTGGTAGGTGGGACTAGCTCCCAAAAGGCCATGAAGTGAACCTGGCCAAATAACTCACTCGCGTGAATATGTTTCACTATGTATTTATTGAGTCATTACTGTCATACAATATAATGCACAGATATGCATCTATAGCCTGTGAGTGGCTATCACAGTAACGCGCGAACACTGAGTTGCACGACAGTGAAATTGTGTTGGAAAATAAACCCCTGGGCGAATGAGCTTGCAGGAATGGGGGTGGCTCTAATTTACCCGCATATTGTATACCCATATGAACCCTAAATTTTCACGTCTGAAGTAGAAGTAAAACAAGTTTTAGATAGCATTAAGTGGTTGTTCATCTCGGGAGCATCTAAAGATGCTTCTTCGAAGCTTAGAACTATCCTCGATGGGAATATTCAGTAGTTTAAAATTAGATTAAACTCCAAATTTTTTAAGCTTTGCACACCTTTACAAATAAGTAACAAACTTAGGGCTTCAGGATCATATACTGTATCATCATACCAGATAATCAAAGGTAGAAATCAAGCAAAAGAGTATGTGATTGTTAATGGGATTATTCTAGAATAGTGTGTGAACCCATTTTTGTTTCCTGGATTTGTGTGCAGAGAAAAACACCGAGAAAAATACCAAGCAACTTATATTATTAATACACAAACATTTGAGACAGTAGGATGGAATTAGTAAATAAACATACACAAATAAAAAAATTCCATTGTATTTTGCTGTGGTAAAGAACAAACATTTCCGGCTACTCTTGTTATTTACTTCACAGGAAACACAGCTGGGGGAAAGTGAGAAAATAATAGTAATACAGTAATTATATTTATTATTTACAGCACATTATATCAGTGACCCATTCTGTAAAATTCTGCCAGATAAACAAGCAACATACAAAACTTTTCATTCCAAGATTTTTAAGCAGATCACTGCAATGAAGCACATTCCTCTCGACACTGCTGAAGTAGTGATGTGAACTCTTCTGTGTATAGACTGTGCTGTTTCCCGTGTGTCACCTCGATGACATCCTTAGCTTCAACAAGAAGTCGTAGCGACTCAGATGCATTCCCCAAGTACAAATTGATCTTTGCTAGCTTCAAGAGGAACACACCAAAAAGAGGATGCCTCGCTCCATAATACTTCCTGCCAGCACAAAGACATTAATTTAAATTTTTCAAGCATGATCTAGTATCCCACATCTCAAAAATTCTCAGGTTTTAAAAAAAAACCTGGGATACATACAGGAATTGAAAAAGATAAAGTTAAAAATTATACACTAATAGTCTGCATTAATTTTTACACTTCCTTACAACCTGAAAAGAGGCTGATTTTTTTTGCTGCAAATCAAGCTTCAATTTGCTACCTCTCAAAGCGAGTACGATGGAACAAAATTATATCAATAAGCTGAAGTTTCTTATTTCCCATGATATATTTATATTCACAATACACCAGTAGTAAGTAAGAATACATTGCTGTAATTAATCCATAGTGTAATAAACATAATGTACCAGTAACTTAATACAGTAAATCATTAAATGTAATCAATGTATAACATTTAATAATCAGACAACTAACATAAGGAGGGTGGTGTTGTAAACAAAGTATCACCAACATAATAAGAGAGTGGAAATATTTACCTGTACATACAATATTCCTTGCTCTGTAGGGGAATGTTAGTTTTGAAACACATTTCTACAGTGGAAACAAAGAAAAGGTGGGCAATGGCTGCTAGAGTATTAATTACTAAAACATGTAGACAGAGAAGCACTAGTACTTAAATAAACTGTGAGTGCATACTGCAGTATGGCGGACGGTAGGCGATGGTTGGTAACAAGCACACCCAGCGGCCGAGAGACGACACACCACCCTATTTCCCGCACAATCACCACACCCAGAGGTTCCCATCCCTACAAAAGCCCTCACTACAGCACCTGTGCAATACATCAACCCTCCACATCCTTCCATAGCAGGCTCACATATCACACGTACCCAATTAAATGCAATTACAGGTGCGGGGCCACGAAAAACCTTATCTACCAACTATAGTGTACAGAGTGTAATGCTGAACATATTGGCCTCACCACAAACACAATGAGACAGAGGATGAATGGCCACAGGGCTGATATCAAACAAGCAATAGCCAGTTCCAGCCTAAACCTGCAAGATAATCCAGTTGCTGCACATGCAGCCTCCCACAAACACTCTTTTAATGCCTGTTACAACACCGGAGTGGTGAGAGTCTTGCCACTTTCAGACAATAGTGCAGAACTGAGGCACTGGGAACTAGCCCATCAGTATATCACAAAATCCTGACAACCACCAGGCCTCAACATCCGATAACTTTAAAATTTTCCGCCACACCCTAGTTCGTCCCTCAGTCGCTGCCTGAGGAAGTTGGCCTGGTCAGCGAAATGTTGCGACCAACCAACAGCACAAAAATGTGTTGTCCATCTGTGTTTTGTGTTTTTTGGTGGAAAATTAATGTACTGATAATGGTATTTCGCTACCAAAGAACACGTTAATTTTGTGACAGGAGTAGATTCTGATTCCGGATTTGGAAACGTACGTAATGTGTGTTTAAGTACACAAAGGTTCAACAGGTTCGCAGATTGTCAACAGTGCTGTATGAGACTATTGATACTGTAACATCTTCACAGAGAGTGATTCATTGGTGGTACTCCTTGTTGCATACACCTGTATTAGTTTCTGTTAACTTGTTTAGATCCTAACTACCATATTAAGGTTAACATTTTCTTCGTTTGTAAGGACATACCGGTAAATAAGCGATCACATAAAAAACATTGTCTATCTAGTGCCCACACACCAAAAAACAAATGAAATTCATATGATACAAATTTAAAGCTTTGAGTTATTAAATATGCAGAAGACTCTAACAACAGTGTGGCTGCATGTACGTTCAGTATTTTCAAGGAGAATTGTTAGAAATGGCAGAAACCACAAAATGAACTAAAAAATTTGTGTACCACCCGCAAGTCATTTGGTGGACCAAAAACTTGACACTCTGACATAGTTGAAAATGTTTTAATCAACTTTGTGTGGGGGAAAATGTGCAGATGGCATGCCAATTTCATCACAGGTGTTGTGTTTTAAAGCTCTTGAAATCGCAAGATCTATGAACATTCAAAGCAACGACTTTAAAGACGGTACTGGATGGTATGTGCAAATGATGAAGTATTCAGGTCTCTCCTTGCGAAGATGTACAGTCGAAACTAGTTATATTGAACATATTTAATTCAAATTTGTGTTTCATTTGAACTTATTCCTTGGTCTCTTCATTCTTCTATAACAAACAATATAACTTTACCTATAAATAAACATTTCTGCTAATTCAAAGACAAATATTTTCGGTAACAGACAAATCTAAAGTGGCATCACATTAATTAATGATATTCTTCGCAACTATACATACAAAACACATCCTTTGTGAGCCAGCACTTGACTGTAATGTAATACAGCAACTGTACTGTAGTTGCAGTGTCTGCTGCTATTTTTCATGTCTTTGTTCTGTTGTAAGTCGAGTCTATACCAATCACCTGTCGTTCTTGCTTCAGTTTGCATTCACAGAAAAGGGCAGACTGTTTAAAATGGTTAAATTTACACCTAAAGCAGTGAGTGTTTAGTTTTGCGGCAAAGGACTTACTGGAACATCTTAATGTTACTGTACCATATTTGTAAAATACTGTTGTAAAGTGCTTTGTGTTGTGGCTTTCGCAACGTCATTGTCAAAACCAAAACGTGTACTGTACAAAACACTGAAACGCTGAAAAGGTAACTGCTATTAAAGTGAAGAAAGGAATAAAAAAGAAATCTGAGATAGCAAAAGTTTTTGGAATTTCACCAACCGAATATGCTGTCAATGAAAAAGAAAGAAAAAAAAACAGTGTGACTAAGCCTGGTGACAAAGACAGAAAAAGAGCAAGGCCTCTTGAAAATTGCAATGTCGACGAATGCATGTTAAAGTGGTTCAAGCAGGCGCGAGACAGTAACATTCCATCAAGTCTTTCAAAACTGTTGTGGAGAAAGTGACTCTGTGGATGTGTCCGCCATAAACACATGGAAAACAGATTAGTTACAAATGATTAAAAGACAGACATGCCAAGGGTATTTTTAATGTTGATGAGACAGATTTATTTTATAGGTGCACCCCAGACAAAGCACTAGCTTTAAAGCTAAACGCAGTAGTGGTGAGAAGCACAGCAAGGAACGACTATTACTTTAAATTGGGCTCAGAGAAATTGCCATTGGTAATGATTGGTACACCAGCAAAACAAAGAAGTTTTAAACATGTCATGACAAATCCAGTCACATATGAATCTAATAAAAAAGCCTGGATGGCAAGCAAACTTTTTGTAGGTTGGTTGCTGCAACTTCACCAAAAATTTCGAAAACATAAATAATCATTTTGCTTGTTGACAACTTTACTTCTCACAACAAAGTTCTGTAAATACCATATAGCTAAGTTACTTGTGCCCTGAATTAAATGAGATAGTTTTGTTTTGTAAAAATTATGCTAGTACAGCACTGTAGGCCTGCATTTTTTTTAATGGTCAGTTACAAGTTTTTCTTTATTTGAATTTGTGGTTATTTTTAATTTCTTTTTTTGTCCTTTGTACTTCAAATTAATCAAGTTATATTGTACATCACTAACACAGAGACTTCCATAGTTTTACTTTGAGGAAGTGTGAAATTCCTGAGGTATGTTATTGAATTGCGAAAAAAATTTTCGTTATCTGTTGAGACAAATGGGCAATGCTGATCAGACTCCTGATTATTTTGACATGTCATCAAATGTGACTGCCAACAAGAAAAGGTGCCAAATTTGTTTTAATAAAAAGCACCGGAAATGAGAAGGCCAGAATAACAATGATGTTGCCAGTAGTATTAGCTAATGGGTGAAAATAGCCACCATATGTTGTACTTCTTTGGAAAACAATACAAAAAAAACCAACCAACAGACATTGTTTATAGGTGGATTGGCTGAAAACAGCATGGAATCGTCATTCTGGGATATTAGTAAAAATGAGAGGCATGCTTGTTTTGGATGCAGTCAGAGGACACTTGACACCTGTGGTAAAGAAAGAAGTTGAAAACATGAACACAGACTTGGTAATGATTCCTGGTGTGACAACTACCTTGATGTTGTTAATGAAACATTTAAAGACAATCTATGAAAGCAGTACAATGAATGGATGCTTTATAGAAAGTAACAGTTTGTTCCAACTGGCAAATTGAAGCCATAGTTGATCTTGGTCAACGGATGATGATTGATTGGCATAAAATCAACCCTGAGAACATCATTAAAAGGTTACAGAAGTGCTGCATTTCAAATATGACAGACAGCGCTGAGGAAAACATCTTTAAGCAAAATAAAACATCAAGATATTGCTGTATTCCATCTTGTTGATAATTTTTTTTTTTCATAGACAAAGACTGTTTCACTTAGTCTCAAGTCAGTCAGTCACAGCCACGGCCGTAGAAGAACAGGTCTGGACACTCGCCTGGAAACTTGACCCCCTTGTTGTTTGGCTGTAGTTCACCAAGTTACTGAGAATATTGTGTTTTATTGGCGCTGATGTTACGGCGGTCGGACTAAACTCCGCCCACTTCCTTTCCACTAAGATAAACAATTTATCAAAACGTATTTTTTACCTATTAACGAAATACTTCATTTGCTCACAAATTTAAGAAAAGGCTCCAGAAATCTTTATTTACTTTATAAATTTAACAATGGAAAAAAGTGGGCGGAGTTTGAGTCCGACCGCCCGGAAAACAGCGCCAAAAATTACGACATTCTCGGTAACTTGGCGAACAACAGCCAAACAAGGGGGTCAAGAAAAATACATTGTTTGATAGGCGAGTGTCCAGACCTGTTCTTCTACGACCGTGGTCACAGCAAACAAAACATAAACAAAACACTAAATGTGTACATACACAGTCATAGTGATCATAAACATACCGCCCACCGAAAATTAACATTTTCAAGTTATACTTGTTCACTGTAGTGAAACACTAATGAGAGCAGTTACTTGTTGCACCAGACACTACTGCAAAGTTAGTTCAACGGGAAAGGGTAAATCTTGGCAACCGATTGTACCAACTTTCTAAGTGGTGTTCGAACAGTTACCACACGAACCACACCATCTTGATCAGGATGAACTAAAGTTACTCAACCTGTCTTCCACTTCAGAGGTGGTAATAAACCTTGTTAATTTACTCCTTTTCTAGATCGTACAGGCACTGCATGAAATGTCCCTCCAAGTCCACTCCCAAAGAGTTGAATGCTTTGACTAGAACATCGAGCTTTTGATAGAGTGTCCATTGGTAGAGACTGTGACACTGGTTTGGCCTTGAAACACCTAATGCACTTTAGTATCACCTGTTGAACTACAAATTGAGCCGAGATAATCCAGAAATCTTTGTGAACAAGGTACAAAGTCGTCAAGGGTCCAGGATGCAAGTTCTGAGACTGGTAATGTACTATAACTAACCTCGACAGATGACTTTGCTTAGGCAACATAATTGGGTACTTTGCATTCTCCATCAGCGATTGTCAAATGAAGAATGAGGGCGACATGCCCGACACAGGAGGAGAGAAATAGAGAAGGACTCCAACTAAATTCCAATCTGAAACAACCCTAATCCTAAATGATCTGCAGTACACAGACTGCCCTACCTGGAAATCCCCTTTTAGGATTGACAAAGTTATCAAAGTAGATTCCACCACGCATAATGCACTCGTGCTAGCGATGTCCTATGCCAACAACAGCCAACACTGCAACGAACAATGCCCGGCACGCGCTGCTTTTAAACAAAGATATCTGGATTTAAGTAATTTAAATTAATTTTAGATTATTGTTGGCCGCAAATGTCTTAGGACGTCTGTATGATGAGCGCAGTCGCCGGCAGGGTAGCTCCAATCAAAAGGGGCGAATCAAAAGGGGACGTCGCCGCGACATAACTTCCTGTCCTGGCATAGACTCACTTTATAAAACTAAGAAAGCCAGTTTGTAGCAAATCGAGAAATTCCAGCCCTCAGGAAGAAGTTCTAAAGCAGAGACATTGTCTTCGTGTTCTTTGATATGGTGTGTTTATATTCGGTTATGTGATCTTTAATATTAAAAGTGTTCTTTACATGAAAACATGTGTTTCTTAGTATTCACATTGGATATTCACACGAAAACAGCACACAATAATTAATTAATGAATTAGAAAACTTTTCATTATCATCATTTTTACTGAAATGACTTTTTTTTGCAAGATGAATGTGCTCCTTTTTACTCTCAGTATCTGGTAACCTTGGTTGCGGAGACACTTATAATTATGTGCGCTACAGCCTCCAGTTGAAGGTTGCTGTGGAAAAGGGAAGGAGGAGCTGTACACTCTTCTCACATACATTTTGTTGTTATTCACTTCCTATCTTCGATAGCTCAAGCAGTCCAAATGCTCATAACTCCCACCTACTCATTCTACAATACACACTGAAACGTATAAAATTGTAACTTATAGTATTTCAGGCTCTATGGACACCCATCAAAGTGATGAAACAGACATAAAATGATGTAGTGTATAATACTTATGATAAGTGAAAATTATGATGTGTAAATATGAAACTCATAACAATAGTAAACCATAATCATTTGCCTTGAAAACATTCATTTTCACAGTTTACTGTTTGTTGTGCACATTCTGAGGTTATAAAAATGTGGCTACAACAGCAGACAAAACTATGATCCGCAAAGCAAATGCCCAACGTTACACACACTTGATTACTATTGCTTACAAGTATTCATGTAAATGGAGGAGTTTGGAGTTGACCAGTTTCGTTCAGTGAATCTGAACGTATCCATGTCCGTTAGTGTACAATTGTAGTAACTCTGAAAGTCTTATGTTTCCATTTTTGTGATCGTATCCATGTACGTGTCATTGTAGAACATGCCAAATACACAATATTTTTGGCAAACTCGCTCATTCAACACACCACTCGACTTGTGCCTTAAACCAGCGAAATAAAATATTTTTACGTATAAATAAATATTATATAAGTTAATTCACCCAAATGCATAAACAAGAAACCATTAACAAATGTCTACTGAAAGTTCCAATACAACGCCTGAAAATTTAATATTACTATAAAATCTGGTTACTTTCATTATCAACACACACACAATAAAGAACCTAGCATACTGATAGGCTTTACGATAAGTTAACCGCTGGCCAAATTACGCTGGTAAAAAATTTCTATAAAGATGTGACAGGAGGTTAGCTTAACCGGAGGCTATCAATTGTGAGGATTAAGGAGGTAGTAAAACCAACACTAACTCGTGTAAGGATCTACAGAAACAATGAATACATATATGCAAAATAGTCATCTTATTGAAATATTTAATTCAACTGATCGTTTCATTAACTTATTTCCGCAGCTGGATTTTCATTCAATTACTACATGTTGAATGTGCCCATTACTACTGCACAGCTAGTAGATGCTGCCAGCAACAGCGGCATATACTCCACTACGGAACTGTCAGTACAGTACTCACAGAGTACGCTGTACTGTGGCTCATTTTAGCGAAGCAATGAAACAGTCTCCGTCTTGAATCTCCGTGCTGTCGTACGCCATGCTATGAGTACCTAGATACTCGCTCATCGAACTGGGCGAGCGAGACAAAGGATCTCCGTACATGCTGTATTCGCGCGGCTCAGCATGGACCCAGTAGGCCACAAGCTACACACATCCCAGCCATTGCTTTGGCTGATGGTAACGTAGGTATTGCATATTTTCTGCTTAAATGCTAAAATCTAACTATAAAAGATTTGACTGTCATTTCTATTATGATAGATTTTTCTAGCAATTTGTCGTGTATTACAAACCAAACTTTTCCAAGCTTTATTTAGAAAAAAAAAATTTCTATGTATGACATGCACCAAAACTTGATTTCCATGTATGACAAACCCTGACTTTTCAATTTTGGTTTTCAGAAAAAATATGCTGATGGTACATGTATAAATACAATATATGTATGTGCGTGTATTCATAAAAAAACTTAATTACTATACTACATTTCCAAACAATCTGACCAGGTTGGCTCACAAAATGTGTATTTATTGTTAATTCACAATGTAGTTTACATGTTACCTACAAAAATAATACAAAAATTATGTACAGAATGTACTCCATATGTAATAAAGTGGAGGCACACAACTTACCTTAGCCTGACTATTGGCAGACGAACAAGTGTTCACTTTAAGCAACACGGGAAATAAAAATAACACATATTTACCATAAAACTTAGGTAACGTTATTTTTTAGAGCATTATATTGCCTCCTGTTATACCTCCGAGAGACATTTTATGAAAATTTAAAAATTCTGAAACTCTACAAAAATTTAATTGCAATATGCATTATCCTCGCAAACACCAATTCAGCCAAGTAGCCTGCTAAAACAGCTTTATTTATCTCTAGTTGAACGGAACAGTCCTGACGCAACGAAAAAATATGTATCACTGCTATAAACTAACAATAAGGGGCCAATCTACCTTGAGCTATATTGTGCATTTAAAACACGGAAGAAAAAGAAGCCTGTAAGGATGCCAAATGACCTGCCCACCAACTTACTTCCCCCATATGCTCGTACCCGCTACAAGATTAACTGGTGTCCAGCATTACAACTGTTTTCTTGAACTATGGGATTTATGAGTCATGACAGTATGATAATATCAACAGACAATTTCAAACATAATATCTAAGAGAAAAAAAATCTGATTTCCAACCTACTACAAATTGGTTCAACAGCCAGAAAGGTGGATGGTACCCTTAAAGGGAGGAGAACAGCTGGCCAGTGTACATACCTGTATCCAGGCAACAGCTGGGTGCCATACTGCATAGCCTGAGGCCACTGTCCTAGCTCAATACTGCTCTCCAGGGCTAAGTCCAGCACCTTCACGTGAAGTAGGTCTTCTCTGTGGAAGATACCCTGCTGCTTTCTCAAGCATACCTTGCATACGTCTAGGTCTGCTGATCCAGTTTAAGGAGAACCATTAATCCCCATTCACATGCACACAGCTCTACTATGATTAATGCAAGAGCACACAAAACAATGTGAGTACACACAAATGTATCACTTTACACAATTGCACAACACAAAGACCTTGTAAATAAATTGGTTAGCCAGGTCATATCAACCGAATACAATTATGTAGCAAGAATTAAGATAGCTGAAGCTGCCTAGCGTAGAAGCTCCTTCGGCAAACTCTAAGACCAAGCTGCTGATCAATATAATTTTCAAATGTGACCACCACATTATCTTGTATTCTACAACAGGCACAGACTATTCTGTTAAATCATTTAAGTTATGTTTAATGCTGAATTTTCCATTAGTATAAAAATGTTAACCAAGCTAACTGAGCTCCTTTATTATTACCAAATACTGTATACACTGATAATTTCTTAAAAGCATTTAACTCAGTACTACATCTATGACGGTGCTTAAATTTTATTCTTATAATGTTTATCAAGCAACAGAAAACTTCTGTTTAAAGCCCATATCCCAGACTTACACATATCTAACAACCGACACTTCTAACCTTCATGGCAAGTCTTTTCTCCTACATGGGGAGGAATGGAGGGGGAGAAGGGAGAGACATTTCGAAATTTAACATATATTTAATTACACTTATGTTTTCTTGGTTTCCATAAGAGGCTGTGAAACGCAGGAGCAAACAAGTACATATTATAATTAAGTCTGAGATAATGTCTTTTTAAATGAGTATTGTCATCAATACATGCATGTAAGTCCTTTACTCTATTTTGTATTATGCTTAAAAGTAATATACAACAGCTCTCTTCTGTTTACATACAACGTAAACTTTTCTGAGAGTTGAAGAGACACATTAGTGGAGGTATGTTTGGATGGGACGAAGAAATATATGACTGAGTAAAAGTGAAGTTCCAAACGACAACTTATAAACTTTTCGAGAAATATTATTGACCATCTTATTTTCCAGCATGATACATGTATTAACAGTTGTAGTAAATATAACTTTCGAAATGATATAACAACTTTGTTTACAGCCAACTTATCATCATATGATGAAATTAACGTATTGGTTCCCGAGACACAAAACTAAATTTAAGTTGTAAATGGCTGCCTTTAAGGCGAACCGACGAGCATCAAGCATGTGGTGAACTACACAAACCGGCAAATATAAAAATATAAATTTAAAAAAATAAGCATAACAAACACAAAAATACATAAACATAAAACACAAGATACATAGAAATATGCTAAAAATGTTGTTACTTAAAAATAAAAAAAAGGGGGGGGGGGGGTCTTATAAGTTTAACACCTCTGTCTGTGGCTTCGTAGCTCTCAAACAGGTGGACCAATTTCAACTGGACAAATTTTAACATCTTTTTTTTTAAATTGAAAGCTAGTTTCATAGGGATTGTTCTTTAGCTGTATTTTATAAAAATCTGTCCAGCTGTTTAAAAGCTACAAGCTCTTTTACCAAAATTAAGTGAGAATTTTGTAGACATAAAATTGAATATTTATTTTACTTTTACACCTTATTTACAGAATTGACTTGAATTTTGGTACACGTTTTTAAATTAAATGGTCTTGCAATGTTATGGTAACCTGGACCAACAAATTAAACATTAGGTGTACACAAGAAGTTACACTGAAAAAGGGTTGTAAAAAAATTAATACATGTACATACCACTGATATGCAACTAGAAATATTTGACCATACTCCAAGAAAAGTTATTTTAAGTTATGCTACTTAAGGATACAAGCAATGTTACTCATACTTTTGAGTTGGTCTTTTGTAAACTCTGCAACCTCCATATATTCTTGATAAGTATCATTACTTATGGGTGCTCCACACACAGGGCAAGATAAAAGGTCATCCCCAGAGTCCTTGAACAAGAAAGAAAACTACATTAATACCCTAGAAAATAACTACAAACAAATATTTGTCATGCTAACATTAATCCACTAAAATTAAAGATACACTGATATATAATAATATTTTACTCACACTGATGCACAACCTTAACAACACGTTACTTTAAGAAGAGTAGCTAGAATGACTGTCCATAAAATCAGTATTAGTGCATGTACCCACATCTTCTAAAATGTGTTTTGATGGTTCAGTCTTTTTCCCAGGAAAAGTTAAAAGAACTAGACACCACATCTTACTTTCAGTTCTATTGCATGTCATTAAAGGGGGATAACTACAGGAAAAAAAAGCTAAAAATGTAATTTTTAGTTAAGGTACATGTGAAAAGTACATCCAGGTATGTATGTATGTGTAAAACTCATCTTTTAGGCATTTGAAACCTACAATACATCAAATACCTAATTTGTTACCTATTAGACTACAAGCACAACCGGAACCTTGAAGCAAGTGTGCTATAAAACATACTCTTGCCTGCTCATCACTTGCAATGCAAGGTACTCCACTACCATCTGTCTTCCCCTCCAATGATCCTCTAACATTAACTTCGGCCAATATCTCATATCAAAATTATGACTCTCACATAACCAAATATAACAACTATTCAACATTTTAAATACAAAGTACATTACTGATGACAGTGAATGAGAGAGATTTTGGCCAGCGCTTAACATCGAGGTCTTTAACGCTGGTGAGGGGTGACATGAGGTGAGTATGGAGCAGCGCAAGAATGTAAGGCAGGGGAACGGGAGATCCCAGAGAATACCCGCCGACCAACTGCATCATCCGGCACGATCCTCACATGCGAAAATCCGGGGACCGACCCTGCTGGGAATCAAACCCAGATCCCCTTGGTGGAAGGCGAATGGTCTGACCATTCGACCACGTGGCCCCCTACATTAGTGATGTATTAAAATTTATGCATTAGTAAATACAGGATTGTATATACGTAGTTACAAAAGTTTTCAATTTACTAGTCTACCAAGATAACAAAACAATTGTTTATGACAAGACTGTACTAATTTTGTGGACTGTTTGTTATACCAGTATGTCAGATGTGATATCTTACTAAACATTCTCTGTAGGAACTATACTACCAATGTATATATTATCTTTTAATTTCATTATTTTATATACCTAATTAAATTGGTTTAACTTTGCTTAGCTGTTATTAGCTTGCCTACTTTAAGAAGTAACTGTGTTTGTGTGTGAGTATGGGCACATGCATATGTGTGTAATCACTGGCTTAAGAAACACATACAGTTTTACCCAGAATCATTGAGAGAAGGACTAAGTAGCGGGAAAATTCTGGCTACAGATCTAGGTTGAGTGTGACAAAAACTAGCATATTTTCAGTTTAAACTTGGTATAAAATAACATGTAAACACAGCATAACCATCAATCATAGCAGGATGGGTGGATTTCTTTATGCCTTGCACGTGAGCAAGAGGCCACGAGAGGTACGGGTGGGGCTGAAGCTGTAGTTTCAAGCTGATAATTTTACTGATGCATTACTGATACTAATTCCTATGCACAGTACAACTACTACCTTACGTTGCACATGCTCAATGTTTACAAAATAAGTTTAAACTGACAAAACCTGTAAAAGTCACAACACCAAAATATAGGCAGACTGCAATTGTAGCAACTAAAAAAAAATTAAATATCACTTATGCTAGATGTTTTGCAATAAGGTCAGGTTTTTACGGCAACAGGCGCAGATAAAATTTTTAATGCATCTGAAATTTACTTGGATTTTTCAAATTCTAGATGTCTATTCAGAAGATGAAGGCTCATTAACTGCTGTTCCTTAATCTAGGTACACTGTTCAAGCCCACTTATTAACCGGCTCAAGTAAAAAATGCATTTGTGCTTAGTAGCTTTTTCTGTATGTTTGACACGCTCTTAAACGTTGCTGTCATTTTTATTTTCTGAAATGATTTCCATAATATTTTTGTCTATTTAATGGTGCACTTCAAGAATTTCACATTCAACAGAGAACTATTCTTCCTGTTTTCCTGCAGGTCTAAATTGTCTGGTCAGTTCAGAGTTAGTTACAATCTTTGCTACATTTGAGCAAACATTAGTTATTATGAAACAGCGAATCATCTGAACTTCCATTTTCGGTTTCAGTGAGAAAATTATTCAGTAAAAGTCTCATAAAATAAAAATTCTAGACATTCACAAATATTTCAGATCATATCAAAGGTTCATTTAGTTTACTAACAACTTCAGCTTTAAAATGTTTTCAGGCCTCTACAATAAACTTATTTTTTTAAGTCTGTTTAGCAGGAATATTTCAAAACTGTTAACACTGTACGATAACTAATGGTACAACACAATGTAGCTGATAATATATCTCTCAAGAGTTAAATAAATACACAATGAAACCCTTTTCAACATCATAAAACTCTTGTTTAACACTCATTAACTCTTTTGCTGCGGAATAAAAAAATTTTTTAACTGTGCTAAGACAGCGTAAAAAATTATAAAAAAAATATTTTTTTGTAAATAGTTTATTTTTGGTTATTTTTAAGCGAGAAAACAATGTATCTATTATTTACAGAGTCATTTATTTCGATGTTCGACTAAAGTCGCATGTCGCAGTTTAGAAATATTTTGTAGTATATTCGACTATAGTCGAATGTCGCAGCGAAGGAGTTAATGTCAATCTCTTACAAAATTAATTTTCATTTTCATTCCAATTTTATGAAATTGATTGACATATTTTTAATTTTTGTTTTATTAAACAAAAAACCATATTTGCACAACCCTAGCCTTCGCATAGCTCATCAAGTCATTCAATATTACATCTTTGTGGTTAACAGTGAATCCTTTTGGCATCAGTAGGCTCATTTCCATACCCTTCGTAGCGAATGATAGTTGGCCACAGTTTGTGCCATGTATTTTTCAGAACAGATTTACGAATATTGTCCTAAGCCTTCAATGGAGCCCATACTAACTCTTTTGAAATGTAGCTTTTCTTCATTTCTATAAACTTTTTCGCACCAGATAAGTCATACATGACCGCAAAAACTCTCATTCATAGTGGCTTTTTTGAGTACCGGAACACACTTCCTCATGAGCCAGTGCTATACGATCAGCTTCGTGACCAGAAATCTGCTGATTTCCAACACAGTACTCTAAGACATGCTTTTAAGTGCTCTCTCTGCAAGTGGCTGTGCAAAGCAACTGAAGGACTAAGACTCAATATTCCCTTCATTTGTTTGTATTTCAGAGGACTTTTCCCCCTGCAGTTTTTTCGCAACTAACTTCAAACAGTCACAAACATTGTTTTCGAACATAAGTATCTCCTTCTCTGTTGTCTATTTCACTTTTTTCAGCGCCTGTGGTACTGTATACCATAAGTCAATATTGACTGGTTTCAAGAGGTTTCCTGCCTTTTCAAGGTCTAGACAACAATATTTTATTGGTATTTTAAGGTTTTTAAGTATTTCACTATTCACAAATTTCCCCATTAAAAATTAAAAGATCGTCCAACAATGAGGCATACAGAACAGGAGCTAAAGGCTTAACACTCTGATAAAACTCCAAAAGGGGCTCAAACTTTGAAGCCAATGTGTGAAAGAATAAAAGTTTGGCCTCCAGAAGCATATTTCAATATCATTCACAAATTTGGATAGACGGGGCAACACAGTTGAGACATTCAGCACAGCTTTAAGTGCAAACAAGACTGCCCAATTGACATTGAGACCATCCGTTGACACTTGTAGAAGATATCTAAGATATAAACTGTCCTTAGTCTCTAAAAACCTTGGAGAAGAATTGAGCTATTGTGCATTAAAAAAAAATCAAAGTAAAATTAGTTGTAACAGTTTATTGTTTTGAATCATCCCCAAATATCTGAGGCCAATATCCATTAGCTCTTTTTGAGCCACTTTATTCTGACTCATCAAAACAAACCACGAAAGAACTTGTCCGCAAAGTCTTCAGTAGCTCAGACTGCACAAATCGTCCCAGTCCATAACTGATTAAATAGCCAGCCTTGTCTTTTTGAAGTGTAATTTTCTTAGCTACGTTATAATCTGAAAATATCTTGGATGTCAGATTATATGTGGCTAAGTACAGCAGTGATGACCATATTACTAAAAGAAAAATAGCAATTATGAACATTACATATTGTCCAAGTAGCATCCTTTTTAATATCACATCATATGAAGGGAAAAAACCAATATGAAAGCATTTTTAAATTCTATGCATAAATAACATACAGAGTCAATTTAACAACACTCTTTTCAGTCATTTCCGATATGAGAATATACCAAAAATTTTATTTCTTAACTTTTAATATCTTAATTTAATCCTAAACAAACTGAGCACGTCAGAATGGTATTTTTAAAGAATTCAAAAGTTTAAAAACAGTGTGGTATAGTTGTATACAGCATATTTATTGCACAATATCTTTTTGAATAGTTAATTTACCTCCGTCCTAGCATATGTGTTGTGTTAAAAAACAGTTGTACTCTCAAAGATTCAACTGAACACATATATTAAAAGATATTAACCATATTGTTGTGTGGCTTTGCCTGACAAGTCAGACAGTGAGAGGTTTGAGCTGCAATGAGGCCAGCGTTGGAAAACCACGGAGGACAGCAACTCACCTCACCCCCTTCGTAGTGGTGCAATAATGAGGACAAGCACGCCAATATATGGCACGGTTACCAAGTAAATGAGGTCTGTTGTCAAGCTGTCGTCCACCAGCACTCATCTGATCAACAGCAGTCCAGTTCTCAGCCGGGGACTCGTGGATCGAACCCCGGCGGGTGATTGCTCGTTCGTCGAGACCGTCTCCTCATCAATCCAGCTTCGGTTAGGTCGTCAGATCTAGTTATGTGGCAGCAACTCTTAACTTAACAAAATAATTTAATAATCAGTAATATTGTGCTCCCCTCCTAAATAGAACACATTGGAACCTATTTTGTATTTGGTGTACATGCCATTGTAGTATAGTAAATGCCCGTTTAACCATAACTGTTTCTTAGTCTTTTAACCTTAAATAACACCTAAATAAACCCACAGTGTAGCTACCATCTGAGTGAAACCCCCACACTAACAATAACTTACGAGCAACCATTTATATAATGACTTAAATATTCATTTTTGTAACAATATGATATATCCAGTTGAATCTTTGAGGGTACAACTGTTTTGTACCAAAACCATTCTACGAATTCAGTTGCAGTGCGAGTTCATATATAGGATCAACTCGGATTGCCTAGGATGGCCTCGCCAGCTGCAGCCTGGTGATAAGTAATACACTTACCACAGCTAGCATAGCAGCCAGCAGATAGTACATATCTTTACTTGCCTGGCTATCACAATCTCTCTTATCTACCTTCAGCCTCCCACATCATCATTCATTTGCATTGTGTTACTGATTCAAGGGAGCTCCGAGTAGACCGCGCTATGCATGATGTAGCTGAATGTGGTGCTATCCAACGAGGAATCAATAAAACATTTGACCCTCCTGCATACAAGAAGAAATCATCTCTCATGCACTCTTAATAATAAAACCAACCCTATTACTGTACCAAATGAGCTGCCTAGCTGGTGCATACCTAACAACTTAAATTTAATAAAAATTGGTGAACATACCTGTTTTGTTACTGGAACAGGTCCACCACATTTTGTATTTGGACATAATATTGCAGACATTGACTTGATTTCATTGATATCTTTGCACCTAGTACAATCACATAAGAAATAGTACGTTTCCTGAAGTTCTTTTTGCCTGTCTATTGGGAAATTCATAACTTCAATATATGAGATGAACACCTAAAATATACAACACAAGTGAAAAAAATAAAAATTAAAATAAGTAGTTATGTAATTTCTATACATACAACATTAATTAAATTTATTAATCTTTAGATGACACCAGCCTAACTACTCTTTTCAACAGAAATTATATGAAAATGTCACAAACACTTGAGTAATGCTGTATTGTTAAGGCCATGCCCGGTAGTTTTTTTCACGTTGGTGCAAAAAACTCAAAAAGTTTTCAACCAAATAGAATGAAAAAAATTGAGAGCGTGTGAAGTCATATTATGTACAATTATACGTAGGTTTAAAAAAAATGAGTCGTTTGCCAGTAAAAAAAAATATTTTGTGCCATTTTGGCTCATTTTCATGCTAAAATATGTGATACTTTGGGTGCAAGAATCTAAAAATCCATTGTGTTCATTGCAACGGCAAAATTCAGATAGAAACTTTGATGTATTAGTGACAAAACAATGTAGCGATTTTGTGATAGAGATATTAGTTCATTTTGGAAAAATTATTTTCGAAATCACTGCAAAACTACCAGGCATGGCCTTAATGCTGTAATTTATTACAGTAGATCTGAGCTAAAACTTATGATACTACTGACCCTCTTCACATTCCTGAATATTCCAGTCAATGGTTCCAACTCACTAGAGGAGAAATTGCTACTGTATACCAAATTACTTCACAATAAACTGAACCACTGTAAAATGAGAATATTGTTAGTATCTATAATTTCCAAGCAATTTTCAATTCTTTGTGTACTGAAAACCGGTGAAATAATTTTTTTAACTCAGCATTTTATTTATTAAACTGCAAAAATTTTTAACTAATTTATTTAACACTAAAACAACAGCAAAACAGCACATACCTTGTTCCAGTCTAAAGATGGCATTTTTTTGACAGCTCTAATCTGGAGTTTAGTTCCCTGGAAGATTGCTACAGCATTCGGATCACATGAGTGGTCCACAATTGACGCACCGAGATAGATCCCAGTTCCGACACTCAGCATCTCAGGATCAGAAATGTTGAAACTGTTAACGCACATCTGCATTCATGCACAATTCAGCGTCACATAGCATCCAAAACATTCAGTAAGTTGTATGTCTTACATTTAAGCGTTAGATACTGGTACCCAATTTAAAAAAATTAAAGATATCATTTGTAAAC
The DNA here is from genome assembly GCA_003012365.1 of Medauroidea extradentata. Taxonomy (NCBI): domain Eukaryota; kingdom Metazoa; phylum Arthropoda; class Insecta; order Phasmatodea; family Phasmatidae; genus Medauroidea; species Medauroidea extradentata. The sequence goes on along the minus strand of PNEQ01133497.1, from coordinate 43,158 downwards.
AAAACCAGATATCAATTATAAATCAGTATGTCATCATCTGCTCCAGGTGATCTGAATTAAAAGCTGCACCATCCTTGGTCGAGTTGAAGACCTAAGGTGTTAAAGGGTCCATGGTGGTTAACTCGCAGTGGTCACTACACAAATGCTTCACTATCAGCTCCTCTACTTAGGCTAAGGAGGCTGCCTATACCTACATTCAGAAACACTCACCAAACTAGTTACAGTACATACAGAATATAAGGAAATTAATAGCCCAAACTCCGGAAGGTTATTCCCCATTAAAAAATTAAATAGACATTATATATGACACTTTCAAGAAAAGTGAATATTAAGGACAGAGGCAGCCCTTGAAAATCGAGTTTCAAAATTATATTTTGTCAAAATATCAAAAACTGTTAGGAGTTGAATCACGATTTTTTTGGTAACATTTAATAATTTCAGCCTTTTAACCTTCTCCTTTCATGAAAATAATAGGAGTTGCCTCCCATATATATTGCATAAAATTATATTGGAGTTTAATTTTGTAAACACTACATGTCGTCTATTCAGGCAGTACACCGTAAGGACAAAAAAGGTCCTCTTGTCGCAAATCATCTCTGCATTGTGACACTGGAATGAGACCCTACGAGAGAGCATCATGGGAATAAAAGGGTGGGGGAAACGGGAGTTCTCTGACAAATCCTGCTAACCAGCGACATTGTCTGACACAAATCCTACCTACGATCCTACTTACGATCGCAGTGATGGGAGGTTATGGTTCTGAATCTTGTCAAACTGACAAAAAAGAAAACAACCTCAGAGTTAATCGCCCTAAAGTACTGTTTTGGTCAACATTAGGTAAACTCATCAACAACGAACTCATACACAAATGGAAAGAAATTAACACTGAATTACAATGAAACATAAGTGAAGCATAAATTAATGTGATATGAAAGATACAAAGTTGGTGGCCCTCCATCGGTAGCAAAGCAACAGAAATGTCTATTCTAGCATCAAAATGTCATGTTTAAATTCTCATGCCAGTGTTCATGTAAATGACCAAACAATTACAAGGCACAAATGAGGGGGTGAAGAAAGAAAGAAGTTCTTATATCACTTGGGCCGTGGTGGCCAAAGAGTCAGACCTCTCGCCTCCCACCAAGGCAATCCGGGTTCGATTCCCGGTGGGGTCAGTCCCCGGATTTTCGCATGTGGGAATCGTGCCGGACGATGCTGCTGGTTGGCGAGTTTTCTCAGGGATCTCCCGTTTCCCCCGCCCCTTCATTCCGGCGCTACTCCATACTTACCTCATGTCACCCTTCACCAGCGCTAAAGACCTCGATGTTAAGCTACTTACAATTTATCAGCAACCTACGCTTCTTGAGGAAATTCAATGTCCTCCTCATAAGTATGCACATTAAAATATCGCTAGAGTCACTTACAAACTTGACAGAAACCAGAATGGCACTACATCTGAAACCACTGGAGGGAGGCTTGCAACTGCTGCAACGCACAGACTCAACAGCAGTAGCTTTATCTAAGCACTCCAAAACGTAATCCTCAAACATTACCTGCACCTCGTGCTTGGGAAAAGTTGGCTTGAGACATACGTGGAAACATTAGCTTAACAGAGGATAAGAACTGTAACTTTGGAAATCAACACAGCAGTGCTGATATTTTATCATTCATACGGTCATGTTTAGATTACACAAGCCGTATTAAGCATGCATCATAGATAAATAAGCGTGGGAAACATCAATTGATTTCTACGGTTTTTTCGAAGCCAATATTGATAAAATATTCAATGACAATCCTAGATATTGGTATTTGCCAACTTTATGAGTAAATATATCTCCAGAATTACTATTTCATTATGCGTGATCTCTTGTGCCGCAGTTAAATGCACGAGGTTCCTGCGTCAGAGATTGTGTCTCAGAAGTTCGTAACACTGGAAAGAATTTTGTTTAAAACATTGGCTGAAACTATTGTCTAGGGTTGCTATTGTTTAATTATTGCAAATTGACTTCAAGAAACGTACAGTTATAGATTAATGCTTTTAGCGTTGAATTATATACCACGCCCTCTTAAGACCATGATCTTTCATTTATTTCAAACAATTGCAAATAACTGAAATATTTTCTAACCAAATGCTTTGCAAAAATTTGAGACTGTGTAGTCATACAATACATAATTTTGCCAGAGCAATTATTAAAATAAAGTACCGTTTGCTAGCAAAAAATTATTTCACTTCATTTTGGCTTATTTTGACAACAAACTATATGATACTTCAGGGGCAAAAATCTAAAAATCTGTTTAGTGTATTGCAACAGAAACATTAAGATACAAACAATGATATATAAGTGTTAAAATAGTAAGAATGAATTTTTGATATACAGTAGAAGCTCGGGATACCGTGCTTCGAAAAACCACGCATTCGGCTATATTGCGGGGTAATTCATATCCCCCAAGCTAATGTACCAGAAACTTCACAATCCTACTATGTACTTCAAAGGGACGTTTGTTTTGCCAGTCAAAACGATTACACGAGAGAGGCGGAGAAGGACAAAAGGCAGTGGACAGGAAGCGGTAACACGTGTTCAAAGTTTGACAGGCCGGATGTGTTTATTTGTTGCCAGGAGTCTCGACGTATCGCTGTGCGGCGTGGCGAAAGGCCTCTTGTTAGGGGCGGTAGGAATGGAGGGGAAAGTTTTGCTTGGAAGAGGAAAGGGGCAGAAACTGGCACTAAGCCGGTACGTGGGTGGGAAGTGACAGTCACAGCTGACAACACACTAGCAGCTGCCAACAAAAATTTATTGCGATCTGTTCAGTTTTTTATGTGGTGCGATGTCGCAGAAAGAAAGGCTTATTCTGTGAAAGACAAGTTAAACCTTATCGACATAACATAAACTACAGTAGTTTAACAGTTAAACTGGAGTACTGTATTACAGCCTGCCTGCCTTATCCGCGGACTTCGTATCCGCGGTTGGAAAACGAGGGAAAAAAATGTAAAATATTAACATGAAATTCTTAAGAATTCGTATTTTTGCACGCGCATAGTTTGCCGTACAAACTACTAGCACGTCATTTGTACACGAGAGAGTGGCTAGTCTCGTGTTGTCAGCCACTGTTATCTACTCCGTTACACAATGTGCTTGGGGCGCAAGGTATGTTTGTTTACCAGCAGTCAGCAGATGGTACGGGCGGCAGGGGCAAGGGGCAAGGAAATGATGCAGTGTCGAATGTATGGGCGGCGGTACTTCACTTGCATAGATCTTATCGCTTGACACACACTTCCAAAACTAAATGATTTGATATCTCCTGCGAGCTGCGTCACCTGTCGCCTGCTCGCAAACTGCTTCCACGCAGAACACACGCGTGTGTTTAATTACATTGTCTTGTTTGCCCGCTTGCCGCCCGCCCACACGTAGTACATGGCCTTGAAACGCCTGTCTGTGTGGAATTATACACGATTCTGTGGCCTGCAGCGTATTCCTAAAAAGAAAGACTGTAGTGATCCTTCTAAACCAAAAAGAATATCGCAAAATTCTTACTTTGACTGAGGAAAAGAAAAAGCTACATTTAATCAAAAACATATCTATGCAATTGGCAGCTGGTACGGGGAAAAAAATGAGTGTGCCATTCATACATCTCGAAATAAAGCACGACAAATAGGATCAAGTGTTAGTACTGCACTGAAAACGGTAATAAAATCGAGCTAAGTTAATTTAATTGCAATCAGTGGCGCTGTATAAAAACGGAAAACGCTAAAACTTTGTCCTTATCCATGTTTAACAGTGGAGTTAAATTTTTCAGCGACGCGCGAAAAAAAACTGCGCCAAGTCTATTTTAGTATAATCAGTGATGCCGTATCAAAAACGGAACTGCTAACATTGTTAATTATGGTCAAAATATTTTATGTTTATGAACCGATTCTTTCCTGTAATTTATATGCACGTCATACAAGCAAGAAATATTTATAGACAAATGCAAAATATTCACACCCATGTAGTCGTAATTGTGCTTGTTCCACTGTTGTTTTATGTAGTTGACAAAGATAAAGTACGCATTACACGCGAGAAATAGTGTTATCAAATGTCATTCTATCAACGCTTGTAGAGACACACACTGTTTGCCCAGCGCACGTCCTTGGCAATTTAGGGTGAGTGGAGAGATAGCGCGGCGGATTAGGCCTGTGCTGTGTTGTAACGTCAGCAGTAGCCGACCACCTGGCTCGCGCGCACTGTTGCCGAGTCACCGCGACCGCTCGCAGTGTGGCTGCCGCTATATCTAACTTGCAACGCAATGCACACGCTATGTGTAATTTTTATGATATTTAAATGTTGTGGGACACTTACGAACGTATTAAATATCTGTACCTCGCACAAATATAGTAGCATTTAAGATAAGGGGTTAAAATTTTTTTTTATTTATTGTATGTAGTGGTTTATGTAGGTTATCACCGTGTCTTGAATATACATGGTTTTCGTTATCCGCAGATTTCTTGGAACAAAATACTGCGGATAAGGCTGAAAGTTTAATGTGATATGGTGGCAAATAAGAATATTGTGGCACTAAATAACACTTTATTGAAATTTTTTTTTTGTTCTTTCTGGTCTATCTCGGTACAACGCGCATAGGCTATAGCACGGGTTAGATTTTAGTCTCCCGAAATGAGCAATTTATCAATGTATGTATTAGTTTGCGTTTTAAAAAAAATATTTTTGAAACCGCTGCAAAACCAATGAGTGAGGCCTTAAGCATCTGCACTACGACAGATGCATACATCTGCAGCTCCAAACACATACTATTGATGAAATAACTGTCAGTAAAATCAACCATTATTGCTAAACTCAATGTCATCAACAATACACAAGAAACAAAAATGATTGCTTTAAACCTATGACCTTGTCTGAATTCCGCAACAGGCACAAATGGCTCAGTCAGCTCTGAACGCAAGTTGTCAGCTCCACCATCCCAAACCTGTCACAGCCAGATTCATATCTATTATTGGATGGGGCAAAGTGCTATCAGTATGCTTCATACTCAACCCAACCAGCAGAGAGCCTATTTCCAAATCCCACACACTTTCATAAACAACCCAGGAAGAGTACCTAAGTGAGGTGGAGAAGTGATAATACGTTCACCTCCCATGAATGAAGCACTTGGGTTAAATTTCTACTCCGCCCATCCTGATGTTGCTAATTTTAGTTCTCCGGGTTTTCCAAAATCTCTCTAGGCAAAAATGCAGGGATGGCTCCTCCATAAGGTTAAGTACATTTCCTTATGCAGATGAAGGATAAAAAAAAAAGTCAGAAAACACTACACTTGGGGAAAAAAACTTGCGAAATGATGAACATGCACCCTAGAAAATATTTCTAAAACAAAATGCCAATATTACTAAGACATACTTAAACCTCAGATGCATAAATTGGAAGCAAGGACAATCCTCGTTGAAATGATATGGTCCATGCAGGCCATTCTTTTACAAGAGCCTACAGAAAACATGCACAGCAGGTCGAGCACGGTTATTTTCATCAAAGTTGTCATAGCTACGGAGCTTCCCAAAGGTGACGGGTGCGTCATGATGGCAGCAAAAAAATGTAAGCACAAGTCATGCTGTCATAAGTCTCCCCAGCATCTTATCTACAAAAGCTCTAAGATGAAAGTTTGCAGATGTTGGACAAACTGTAAGAAATATTGAAACAAGTAAAAATGAGTTTAAAACGTAAAATAATTCATTTAAATAAAATATTTATACAGAAATAGTGAGAATTACTATTTGACAATACTGTCCTCATGTTATTCATGTAAATTATATGAATAATTTGCTTGAACGGTTTGGTTAAATGTCCAAGGTTATGTATTTACTCCATAGAACGTTCTGTCGTAAGCAAAAAAATATCTTACTGTCAACAGATGTCTGAACATTTTAATGTAATGACACAAATCACCAACTATTGTGTCCAGTATCGGCAGTCCCACAGAGAGGATATATGCCCTGGTAGACACACACCAACAACCTTGGGTCCAACAGCTACCTTCCTATGTTAAAGACACCAACCACTTTCTAGAATGCCTCAGACAATTAAGACTCCATACTGCAAGATGCCTATCTGGTCACCATAGATGTCACATCTCTGTACACCAACATTCCCCATGCATCTGGTCTATCCGTCATAGAACATTATCTTAACCAAAGACCTTCAAACAGCAAACCATCTACTGCTTTCTGGTGGAACTAGCCAGACTAACACTCAGCCACAACAGCTTCCGATTCATAGACAAACACTACCTCCAGATCAAGGGCACAAGTACACGCATGGCCCCCTCCTACGCCTACCTGTTCATGGGCAGACTAGAAGATAACTTCCTCAGTCACCAGCCCAACCAACCGTACTATTGGATGAGATATATTGATGACATCTTCATGACATGGATGCTGAATATATTGGCCTCACCACCAACAACTCTGAGACAGAGAATGAATGGCCACAGAGCCGACACCAGACAAGCCATAGCAGTTAAAGACACCAACCCACAGGATAAACCATGCAGCCCATCATAACAAAGACTTTGACTCTTGCTACATCACTAGAGTGGTGAGGGCTCTGCCACCTACAAGCAATAGCTCTGAACTCAAGACGATGGGAACTAGCTCATCAATATATCACTAAATCCAGGCAACCAATATAAGATAACATCCCCAGTCAGTCAACTTTCCACAACCACTGTACCCGTATATCCTCATTATCTTCTTCTACTTGACGCTTTTGAATCTCCCGCTTCACATCAGTTCAACCATTGGCCGCTAGGTGCATCAGCATCGCTGCATCAGCAACCACACTGCAGTCAGCCATGTCTCTTCGCCCAAGGAAGCTGCTCTAAGCAGCAAAATGTCGCGATACGCACTTCCGCGATTGTGTGTCGTCCCATTTGTGTGAGTGTATCTGTCAAGTACTAAAACATGAGTACCTGTGCTTCTGTCTTTTGTACATACTGATAGCCTAGCGGCTTCTTCCTTTGTTTTACACAGCTAAAATTGATTGTAACTTCATCCTTGTTCTATAAATAGAGCCCCAATTTAACAAACTTAGGAGTAATGAATAGAGCAATATAATGAAAGGATTTTAGGAACCTTCAAAAAATATACAAAAATATATGAAAGACCCAAGTAACTTTGATACAATGGAACATAAATTGTAATGTAAGTTTATTAAAAATACTTTAACCAGCTGCAGTTTATAATTATTTCTCCACAAATAGTAATTAAACCATCTGTTGAGAAAAAAAAGTTAAAATTTGTTGAAAACTTCGGCTGCAGAAGTGACTGAGTTGACCAAGTGTGGCCGGGCGAGTGATGCTTCGCTGCGTAACAAGTGTACGCCTATATCCTTCCTCATGACCAGGGAGCATCATGAACTAGTGACTGGTAGGTAAACAGGCATCTACATACCTGCATCGTGGACAGCAAGGGAACTCGTTCACAGATAGTGCTTCGTATATCTGTCTGAATGTGTCGCAGTTCAGCCTGCTCCACCGATTAATTCCATTATCAATAGAGTGCAATTGTCAACACTAATAATTTTCTGTTGCGTACCTTGCGCATCTATCAAACATACCTAAATTATATTATTTATACATACTTTTTAAAATACATTTATTACCATAAACATAAATAATGTGTTTCAACGACGCTAAAAAAACCTAGAGTGTGAAGTAATTTTACGTATGAGTAATCACTAACCAGTTTGTTGAATGAGCATGATGTGCTAAAAGCTGTAATACATGCAACCATTCGTATTTATATATCGTATTGTGGAGTTGTTATCTTGTGTACTTTTAAATCAGTTTTCATTGCAAATTTTTCAAAGCATTTTTGTGAGAATTTTCTAAAGTTTTGTTGGAAGAGCGGGACAGAGATGGAAATATAGAAGACTCTGCGGTGTAAGTCGTCTCTTCTTCCATGTTGATGACGCATGTGCGACGTGATGCACGATCCAAGCGTGTTCCGTTGGAAATTTTTAAAGTTTATTTGCCTAATTTTTTTCTTTCACATCTGTAACTTATCAACTGATGGTAACTGGGTTTGTTGTTGTTGCTGTCTAACATACGTTTTCATAAAATTACCTTAAATTCAGACAAAACATGCCCCGAGGAATATTTTTGGTGAGACTGGATTTAAAAAAATGTCTGTTTCCCTGAAACGTCAAATTAGAGTAAACATTTTTGAATTTTCTTAAATTAGGGTTCTACTGCATTATCTGATAATTATAATTAAGACTATAATTTATTAAGGTGTATACAAATATATAATCAAACAGCCCTGCAATTTAGAGTGTGATAAAAATCTAAAATGTGTTTTATTGGAAATGCAAAGCACCGCTGGAAGCAGCATTATCAGGCCGAGGAAACGGGAGGAACGGTGCTTGTCCATGAGTTTGGAAATGGGAGATGTGTGAATAGTTTCGTTTACAGTCATTTCTTGCTTTTAATTCTGTACTTGGGTGAAAGATATCTAACAAATATTAAAGTATAAAAACTGTAGTTTGTGAAGTGCATAATAAAGAATCCATTTGAACTATTGTATAAACTGCCAAAAACGAGAAAAATAAACTGGTAGGTTACTGGAACTACAGCCAGACAAGAATTTTGAGATATGTACGGCCTTGTGAAGTATGTTTTTCGTAAACACCTTATCATAACAGGCAAAAACTGTAATTAGATCACTATGCAATTTAATAGATTAGGCCTATGTGCATATGACTGGAAAATATATTTAGAAAATTTGCTAAACTAAGCCTTCCAAAAGTTCTACATAAATCATTCTACTATGTGACTCATGAATTTTGTGAGACAGATGAATTAGTATGTTTTAACTGTAACAAAAAATACTTACTCGAATAAGTATGTATTTTATGTTTTGTAAAAACTGACATTCCAATTTAGCAAATACGTATCTAGCATAGTTGTAAACTCTTACTTAACTTTGTATTTATATTGTTAACTGTGGTGATTTCAGAGGAGATTATTGCGTGGAAATTATGTACTATTTACAATGTAAAACATAGAAAGTATAAGAAGTAATATTGATTTATCATATTTGCAATTAGTAAGTTCGATGAGTGAATTGGCAATACTTGCAACCACATTTCAATTATTTGTACTCATCATTGCTTCTTTTCAAATTTAAGGAATATAGTGTATCAAAACATTTTTCCATGTATTTATACACTATATACCTGAAAAACTCATCTAGTGTGTATTTTTAGTATAAAATTTGTCTTGCTGCAATGCTGTACAGAGTGCAATTTTAGGCCTAACCTCTTTCTTGTAATCACTGATATCACACATTGGTTATTTAAAGGTGATTATTGCATTGAAAATAATGTCCACACACTACTTAATATTAAATGTAGAAACATTAAGGGAACAAAAATATTGGTTGACTAGTGTGAAATATATGTTTGGTGAAATTTTGATGAGTTAAATGGCAACAATTGTCGTATATCTGAATGATTTAAACCCATCGTTATTGCTTCTCAGTTTAGTGACGAAATAGCTTTGTGGTAATTTCTACACCAGACACCTACAATATACCATCAGTTTATTTTCAGCAGTAAGATTGTCTTGCTGCAATACATACAGCGTAACCAAGCGCCAATCACCATTCCGCGGGTCCATGAAATTGCCACCAGAAGTCAGTCACTTTGCTCTGCATCTTCCATGATTCAACATAAATAGAAAAAATTGTTCCATTTTTTAAAGATCTATTTAAAAAAATTATTATTTAAGCACATATGCGTAACTTTTTGCAGTATGTAACGTAAAATGAATAGATTATTCACATTTTCCAAGACCTCTTTGGAAATTTATTAATAAGGAAAGGAATTAACACAGTCATGCTGTTATAAGCTTGCTGAGCATAGAAATAACAACTAGCAGCACAGCAAGACAGCAATGTTACGAAATATACATATTTTATTGAACTTTTATGTCTTATAACGATGACAGCCTGAATCCCCCTTTCATATGAACGTACTTTCCAGAACGCTGCCGCCTTACAAATGACAGAAACACAACCATGCTGGTGAATTGTCTTACTGATGAAGCATCATTTTTAATACTTTTGTATTATGGGCAAAAATGAGAACCATGCTCAACTCGCAGGGCATGTGTGATGAGGAAGGCCCAGAGGTACATGCAGGGGGTGGACACTTTAAGCAAGTACTACCCAGAAAAAATAATTCTTTGAATATTCAAAATATTATCACAGTGAGTAATTCATAATATCATTACTTCATTCATGCTATTTAATTTTCTAGAAGCTGAAATAAGTGAATTTTTGTAAATACCTTATAAAACTTAAGTTTCCAAGTGATTCATACCTTTTTTGCAATCAGAAGTAGACTAGTTTGTACTTTTTTGTCCCAAGCTGTGGTAATCTAGTGTACTTAATATGCCAAGACTGAATATAGTTAATAAAAAAAACATAAAGCAGTGTTACGAAACACCTTCAATGGTAACTTAGTGTGAACAAACAAAACTGACTTCAAAGTGAGTTAAATTTCCAGCAAGTACTTAAAAGACAAAAAATGAGGCATGCATCAAAGTGAGTACATAATGGATGAAAAACGGTAACCAGTTTCTACTGCATCATGAAAACAAGTGTTCAGCAAGATTAATGTACATAATAGAAAACACGTCAGGTCTTTTCTACGATGCAACACAAGATTAATTAACCTAGCAGTTATCAATTTAAATGGCCCATCCTTGGTAGAATTTGACCCTTCACAAACTACAGACCACTAGTACTTCAGTACAAAAACAACAAAACATGTACAAGGCCACAGGAGCAGCAATTCCAATAAGTGACTACATAAAGACTTATTTATGAGTGAAATTTTAGTAATAATAATTACTAGGAGTGCACCATAAATTTTTAAAATTTTTTTAATGAGTGTAGTAACTATTACCATACAGATTTCAAGTAAAATTTAGATATAAAAGATGTCTTAGTAAAATTATATGAATATTATTTTAAACTAAGAGTCTTGTACTAGTTACTATTCTACCCTCAGGCCTTAGGAGAAGCAAAATTATATCATCCCTAACATAGTTATGAGAATTTTAAAAATTTAAGCAAATGACACAATGTGTGGAAACAAATCAGTCTATTGCCTGCTACTAAGAAGCAAACCCCTTATACCCAACACAACTACCCTCCACCTTGAATGAAAGTTGAATGTAAAAACTGAAATGTCAGCCAGAAAAGGGTGAAGAGGTGATTGGAGTGACAACTCCTTTGTAATAACCATCTAATACTCGGCTAGCCAACTTGAAAGATCTATCTCAGGTCTACTAAGGGATTTGCGGCAATGGGCAATAATCCAAAGATAAAAGCATGCACTTGTAAACTTGGCTGCCTTGAATAACTTTTTATTGTACAGGCAGACCAGTTACTGGATGAAAGATAAGTGACCTAGCACCTCATAAAACTTTGGAGCATCCTTTATACTGTAGAAGTCTTTCTTTTTTGTCTGCAGCACTTAACTTGTCAGCTTCCAAGGAGCAAATTGCATCATGTGACCTGTAAACATTACGTACCAGCATTCAAGCAAGAACAACTGAAGTACTTAACTGTCCAGGCCACGGCCGTAGAAGAACAGGTCTGGACACTCGCCTGGATATTTGACCCCCTTGTTGTTTGGCTGTAGTTCACCAAGTTACAGAAAATATTGTGTTTTATTGGCACTGATGTTAGGGCGGTCGGACTGAACTCCGGCCACTTCCGTTCCACTAAGATAAACAATTTATCACAACGTATTTTTTTATCAATTTATAAAATACATACTTTGCTCACAAATTTAAGAAAAGGCTCCAGCAATCTTTATTTACTTAATAAATTTACAATGGAAAAAAGTGGTCGGAGTTTGAGTCCGACCGCCCGGAAAACAGCACTAAAAAGTACGGCATTCTCGGTAACTTGACGAACTACAGCCAAACAACAAAGGGGTCAAGCAAAATACATTGTTAGATAGGCGAGTGTCCAGACCTGTTCTTCTACGACCATGGTCCAGGCAAAGGATGTACTACTTCCATCACGGAATATGTTCTCTGCATGTTGGTGTTTACCAGGGAGGAGGATCGGACCTAACTGGCTCAGAACGCATACGCCTCTTTCCCCTCAGCTTGTGTCAAGTGTGTATCTCGCTCCATCCCCTTTCATCAATATTTGTGAAGATTTTACCTGCAAAGGAGAATATGGAGGAGTCAAAACAGCAGGTGTGGTGACATCACTGCTCTGGTGGTGCTAGTGTTTGGTAGATTCACACCATGTAAGTAACAGATACCACTGGCAGCAACCTAAAAACTAGCAAATCTCTGCCAACACTCACAAAATTTTCTTCACAGCAAGTGAAAACCAAAAGGAACTCATTTTAACTAATCAATTTACATTTTACTTCGCACTAAACATTGAGTTGAATTACATTTTTTTCTCCAGATTTTGTTGCACAGTAATCTTGATGCATAATTTGTGCCAAATATCACATCCTGTAAATGTTCCTTCAAACTACGTATAAGGGGGCAGTATCTGGCACAACGGCAAAGATGCTTGCTTCCTACTAAGGTGATCTGGGTTTGCATAAGAAAGTTGTGACGGATGATGCCCTACACCTGCATTTTTTCTTGAGGATTCCAATCCCCCACCCCCTCTCTATTCAATGCTACTCCATACTCACTTTACATCAACCCTCACCAACACTGAACACCTTGCTGTTAGCCGCTGATCCAAATATATATGCTTAATTTTTTGATTGCTTATGTTTATCCCTCAATCACAAATTCCCTCACTTTTAGTTCAACACATACAGAATAAATGTGTATTTTTTAAGATATCACACACGTTAAATATGGTACAAAAATTGCAGTTGCAATAAAGCAGTCAACGACACTGCTACTAAACCTCCATGTTATTCAAAAACCTTCTACCATCACTCCATTTCCTTCTCAAGACAGATAATACAGATATTGGTGCACAAAGGAAGACGAGAACCTTGTGCATCACCTGACCTCCTTGTTTTGCTGACCATAAGTCATCTTAACCATACATTTTGCTAACTTATTAATTCAGGCTGCAAGGGTGGGGGTAGGGAGAGAGAAGAACACAAAAAATGCTTTGCAGTACTTGCAACATCTGATCAGCAGTGTAACATACCAATTTTACTAGATGATAGTTACTTAAACAGCAAAATTTAAAACACAAATATGTAGGCTACCTTAAATAGGGGAACATATATAAAAATTTACTTACACGGCCGTAAATTCCTAACAGTTCAGCAAAATTAGGCATATTTTCTTCACCAATAAACTCAGTCAGTACAGCAAATAATGATGCAAAATGTTCCATTTTCTGTTTATCCTGTTTGATGTCAGAATAATCTGTGAATAGAAAATAAAGTTAAAGATATGCAGCTGATCAAATTAACATACATATTGTTACATTCATGTCAGAATCTTCAAATTTCAAGTCATTGTTTTCCTTTTCCACTGTTACAAGGCCAAAGTACTATGCCTGAAAAAATAAAGTAAAACATCTAGAAAGCTACGTAACAGAAACATAGTACAGTATGTACGTTGCCTGCACGTAGTAGAAAAGAAAATGTTTACATGGTATTAGTAGCATATCAATGATATCCTAGAAGAACAATAAATAGCTCTAAAAGTCAAACAATACGAGATAATACACCACTACACAGTATGTGAGTGAAGAGCCACTGATGCTGACAGTGTGTGACCACAGTGAATGGTTACAATCAACAAGTGGAGTATGTGCATTAACATCCACTTGAACACAGTTGTGTATAAAGCTCGACTGGTGGCCTTCTTATAGATGGTAAACCAAGCTCTGCAGTACGTTTTTCTGCCATAAACAGATACATTATAAAGACAAGGTTCTAATGCTTCTCACATCACAGACAGTGAACAAGGCATATCCCACAACATACAACAGACATATCACACAATACTGTACGTAATTGAAGCCACTAACATCATCACCAGTATTCTCAAGAACCATTTAGAGGAAAGAGAACAATGGTTATTTGATCAAATGCAGGCCATACAGTGCCACTGCTGCTAATCCATCATCATACACACTGTCTGTTGTGGTACACTAAACATGAGTGCTGGTGAATGGATAAGAGATATGGCTTGCTTTCTCGAATAGGCTAAACTTCACTTAACAGCAGGACAAAAACACGATGTGTGAGAAGACAATGCACCAGATATCGACAAAGTTATCCACTACTTATAGTGTAACGACGCACAAACATCACGCTTGCCATTACAATATGGGCATCCACTGCTTACGACTAAAATCTGTCTAGTGTCCTACAAGGATAAGTTCAGTGACAGCTTATAGTATGTCCACAAAATCATTCATACCCATTTTGTGCCACTCCTCCAGAACATATACGCAGAGATACTCTCCAGAACTTAGATATCCTGCAGCCACCATATAAAAAGCACCACTTGGGAGTGGGACTGACATCATACCTCACTTGGCCTGTGAGACCAACAAAACTTTTGGCAATAAAGTGAATGTGTTGGACCAGCTGGGGCAGTTCCCATTACCTTAGGCAAGCATTACCAAACTCAATGTGCAGCAGCAGAAATGTAGGAATGTGCCTTAGGAACAATGTTGAATAAAACCTGTTTTTTTTCCAACCTTCTGGGTTTTTTTCAGCAACACCAAATTTCATATAGTAGCATCAGGGTTTTTTTCCTTCATGTAATGCTTTTACTACTTCTTCTACCCCCTTCCCCCACCAACAAGTTTTATAAACCTGTATTTTAAATAATGTAATTAGTTTCACATAGCAAATGAATATATATCAAGTTTTGTGGTTACACTTTAATAACACTTTCATACCCATGATGGTTAACAACGTTAATTTCAGCACTGTTTTGTGATCACTAATGTGTTAAAATATTGATTAAAAAATGGGTTTTATCCAGACCTTCAAATATTTCTTCATAAAAAAAGTTTACACTTTAGAAATTATTTTATCTATACTTAGCAAGTACAAGAATTTTATCTCCCACTATCTTTTTTTCAAAGCACTATTGTAGGCGTACTGAGAATGTGTATACACAAAATGACTGGAGTGGGGAAGTGAGCAACTCTTTACACTCCAGGTTGCCAAGTTCAAGTGTCATTAGCCATATTCTGTGTAGTCTAAAAATCAACTTCCTATAGTTATCACTTTTCACTCTCTCCTTTCACTATTCTATATTCTAGCAACAGCCAAAGCCATACGAGTAATTATTTTTCGTCATATATTATCGGACCAAGGGGTACAGATAATCGGATTGAGGAATTCGGATATTCCACACTCAAATCGTGAATGTCTTGCATGGTCTACTTCAAAAATCTGTATTGTGGTTATATTTGTGTACGTTTCTAAGCGACAAGGAAACTTGGGGAAATTTGTCCAGTACACAGATATCTTGGTTTAAACAATTATTCAGCTTTCAGAATTTCTTAAGCCAACCTCAAACCTGTACTGTATGCCTTGGTGTTGCCTTGGAATTTTCTTTTGATTTTCATTTTATCTGTTTTGTCCTTGTTTTTATTTTAACCAATTCCATTTATGGAATTATATGTTGTATATGCATCCTATTGACTAAAACATACTCTGCTTATTTATGTTTCTACATTATTTAGTTTTCTTTGACAGTCATCTATATCGCAATGGAGTATGTTCAAGAAACTAAATCCAGTCACGGCTTGTCTTGGTTTGGTGTTACATGCACAGCCTAATCTTCCAAGGATGTTCTAACAACAGATTTTGAAGGTTTTTTTTAAGAGATACGACTTATTGATTTACGGTAACCAATGTTGCATCTTAACGAACAACTTTTTTTACTAGCAACAGTTGCATTTTTCCCTCTGTGTATCATCTTAATTATTCAAATATTAATATTTTGATGAGGTCAAGAATACAGTCATATCTGCACTGTTATCATAGTAGCTGATGCAGATGCGGAGATCAGCCAAAGTAGAAAATAACTGGAATAATGTCACTATATTGGCTGTAGATAAGGTTTAAAAAATTAATTTTTGCCAAAGTTGTAACGATTGTAGGTTTTCTGTTGTTAATAATTCATTACATGTGTTCGAACTTCGGCTATTTCTGTGGTTTGTCTGTAATCCAAATTTTAGTTATAGAAAATAACACAAAAGCTATTATGAATTTAAATAAACATAAAACAATGTACAAGATTTTGGATGTCTGAACACAAATTTTTGCTTCTTGGTGCAGAACTTTTGGATGCGAAATTACTCAAGATATAACCAAAGCCATGACATAACAGGCCATTGTGTAACAAATCACTGTATAACCAATTTCTAATGTACTTCCTCTCAGCGTAAAGTCCATCTCTTATAAGAATTCCATACTTTGGCAGCCGATGTTACAAATTTTTGTAACAAGTGTCAGAATAACATACCATTTAAAACAACTGGATGTTATCATATGACCTGATGAAACAGTAGTGGCAGCTCTGAACAAAAAATCAGGTAACTTCCATCACCAATGTTGAAATTACTGTGTATTATATGTGAAAAATAATTAAGTATTTTGGAGTAACCGTAATACACATAATAACACGGCTCCGTGTCCAGTATTTGTCAGTTAACTATTTTATTCTATTCAAATTGTGTCATTTCTATAACTATTTCACAAACAACCGCATCATTATCAGTCGACCTATACTGGCAGCCAAAACAAAGAATAGCCATGTTGTGAGAGTGAACGGAGGCTTTTCATGTGTGTTTGTACTTCTTATAAGGTGTTATTTTAATATTCTGTGTGTATATCTAATACATTGCAACGTGGGGATTAAAAACCCAGCATGTAATCTCCAACAACAATGGGATATTAAGACGTGTTTCAGAAGACTGGAAATGGAAAAACGTTCAGCCTTGATAACAACTACCAGACAGCTTAGCATGTCTATAAAGAAACAGTTGCTAAGTAAGAAGCACCTAATCCATTCAGAGAAAAGTACTACAGAAATAAAAACATTACCTACTATTTATTTTCACAGAATTTGTGGGTAAATACGGTTCTTGTTATAGACCTATACAGAGTGGTCCTGAACTACAGGTACAAACGGAGGGAGCTGATTCCTTAGGGAAAATAAAGTAGGACATATGTAGGACACTTTGTACCTAAGTGTAATGTTGTGGGAGTAATGAGCCGCAGAATATTGAATTCGAAAACCGTGTTTATTTTAAATATCGGAAACAGAATTGTGTAAAACAACAATACTCTGAAAATTTCTTTGTTAAAATAGTCATCAAATCCACATCAAATGCTGGTTGATACCTTCAGCCATTTACTAAAAGAACAGGGGTGACCACCCTCCAAGTGGACTAAACATTTGTGCCATCGGGATAGTGGAACATTTGATGATGTTTTATTGAGTAATTGGAGCTTTGTAATAAAAAGTTTCCTCTCATTGCAACTGTCTAGGGCTCATAGTTTTCGTGAAAAATGCACGCGAAGCTTTGGCTGAAGCGCTAGAGTACCAGGAGAGCGTACATTGTGTTTGGAAGTGCTCAATTGCTCTATCCAAAATAGGTTAGAAAACAATACATACGAAAAAAATCGTACAGTAACTTGTAAGGGAGATATCCACCCTTACAAAGTGATGTTTTACCGAACAAAAATTAAATCTAACAGACAATAAGAAAGGTATTGTGAATGATTATATTGATCGTTAGTATTTGCACAGTCACTATTGTGGTGTACAACTTCGAGAAAAACGAGGGGGTGGTATGGTCCTACCAATGTGTGTGTAACATGTAGGTATTTTGTATTGTTTTTCAAAGATGTAATACAAATGCATAATACAAGTCACCTTCACGCAACATGTTTATGTGAACTACTGAGAAGAAACACATGTGAGGGTGCACCTTATTGCCTACCAGGTATGAAACCCACGTAGCAAAGGTGGTTGTACGACCATAATTTATATGCTGTACGTGAATGCGGGTTCCACGATAGGACAGAATCATGTTTCTACAGATCTTCTGATAGTTGTATTCCAAATGGGAAAAAACATTGATCAACTCTTAATGATTGTACATTGGGGTTAACTTTATTGGTATTGTTGTTTTTATTTTAGATTGCAACTGCACATGAACGTGCCTTGCGAAAATGCCACATTTTCTTACAGTAACTGTTCAAAGTGACGACCACCTACTTCGCTACACAATTGACAGCGATGAAAAATTGATTGCATCACGCGATGCAACATGTGTGGGGTGTTGCGAATAGTAATACATGCATCAGTAATCCGGGCACGAAGTTCAGCTACTGTGTAGATCAGGGTCTCGTATACTGATGTCTTCAGGTGACCTCACAAAAAGAAATCAGGTGGCATCAGATCTGGGGAGCCTGGTGGCTACTTCACAGGTCCACCTCAGCCTATCCATCGCTCACCAAATGTGGTGGTAAGGAGATGACGAACTTCCAAACTGAAGTGTGCAGGAGCTCTGTCATGTTGGTACCACATGCGCTGGCATGATTGTAAATCCACATCCTCCAACAGAACTGGAAGTAAGTCCTCTAAAAACTGTCTATAAAGGTGGCCAGTCAAACGCACCGCCAAAAAATAATGGCCAATCAGGTTGTCGCCAACAATGCCGGCCCAGACATTCTCAGAAAATGTCACTTGATGGTGGTGTTCAACCATCACATGTGGGTTGATGTCGTTCCACACGTGACTGTTTCGACTGTTGTGAATGCCATCATGCATAAAAGAAGCCTCGTCGGTCCACAAAATGTTGCGAGAAAATCCAGGTTTGTTTGCGCATTGATGCAGAAACCAGCGAGCAAAATCTACTCGTGACTGAAAGTCAGCTGGTTGTAATGCTTGCACCTTTTCGCGATGAAAAGGGTGTAGTAGTTGTTCATGCACAACCCTCAACACACTTTGGTGGCTTGCATACATTGTGCGAGCAATTCCACGTGTGCTACTTGATGGCGAATTGGCAATGCGTTCCAATACTTCCTCCTCAAAGTTGACTGTTCTAACATTGCGTCTCACGCCGGTGTCATACCTGTTCGCTGTAAGTGTTCCGGTCTCGCATAACCGTCGGTCCACAGACGAGAACATTTGATGTCCTGGACAATGTCTGTTTGGAAATGTCTGAGCATACAAATGGTGAGCTTCCCTCGCGTTACCTCCAGCAGCACCATACATGAAATGCTTATCTGCCATTTCTGCATATGTGTAACGTCTCTCCATGTTGTTCACCAACTGTTCAATGCCACCCTGGCACACCACAGTAGCGGTGCTAAGCAAACGATGCGCGCACAACTGTGTCATATGACCAGCCTTGCAACGCAGGTTGCATATCTGGCAGGCAATAAAGTGCACCCTCACATGTGTTTCTTCTCAATAGTTCACATAAACATGTTGCATGAAGGTGACTTGTATTATGCATTTGTATTACATCTTTGAAAAACAATACAAAATACCTACAAGTTACACACACATTGGTAGGACCGTACCACCTCCTCGTTTTTCTCGAAGTTGTACACCACAATAGCGGCTGTGCAAATACTTACGATCAATGTAATCAATCACAATACCTTTCTTATTGCCTGTTAAATTTAATTTTTGTTTGGTAAAACGTCGCTTTGTAAGGGTGGATATCTCCCTTACAGGTTACTGTACGATATTTTTCATATGTAATGTTTTCTAACCCATTTGAATAGAGCAATAGAGCACTTCCAAACACAATGTACGCAGTATTGCCTATGCTCTCCTGGTACTCTATCGCTTCAGCCAAAGCTTCGCATACATTTTTCACGAAAACTATGAGCCCTAGACAGTTAAAATAAGAGAACCATTTTTATTACAAAGCTCGCATTACTCAATAAAACATCGTCAAATGTTCCACTATCCCGATGGCACAAACGTTTTGTCCACTTAGAGGGTGGCCACCCCTGTTCTTTTAGTAATGGCTGAAGGTATCAACCAGCATTTGATGTGGGTTTGAAGACTTATTTCACAAAGAAATTTCCAGAGTATTGTCGTTTTACATAATTCTGTTTCCGATATTTAAAATAAACACGGTTTTCAAATTCAATATTCTGCGCCTCATTACTCCCACAATATTACACTTAGGCACAAAGTGTCCTACATATGTCCTACTTTATTTTCTATAAGGAATCACCTCCCTGCGTTTGTACCTGTAGTTCAGGACCACTCTGTATATAAACATGCATTTTTCAAAGCTCCGACTCAATAAATTCTTTTTGTAAGAAAAAGTCCATGTTTAATTTATTTAGAAAGTATGTTGTACCATTTAATATCAAGTCTACTTGATTTTTTTTACCTGTTGGATGCAAAAATGTAAGTCTACATATTACCAAAAGAAAACGACAGAAGATTTAGGCCTGTGTATTTCCCAAGCATTAAAGTGTTATCTTTTAGTCATATGTATTACCAAAATGATTTAAAGCTGATCTGGGTAATTAGGCCTACCCATGTTTGTTTATTGTTACTTGGGTACACTTTATGTTGATATATTTCCAATTAAATTGTGAGAGTGCTCGTTTTTATGTAGTTTATAAGAAATAGGTTTACACGTTTTAAGTGGTATAACTATGATAACAACACTGGTACAAAATTTGTTTTAATTTTAAAGGTTACCCAATCGCAAAAGTTTATTTATAGTCCACTACCTGAAACATTAAAACACACTCCTTTATGATTTGATGATACAGAACCACATAGAAGGCAACAGGGAAAATCATTTTATTAATGCTTATATCTGTTAATATAGTTTAAAAATGTTTGCACTGTCATGTGTTCTTACAACTTCAGTTTGTTGTAACAGAATACGCTACTATTATTTAAACTCTTTAGATATCAAGTAGAAATTAGAAAAAAAAAAAAAAGTTACAAATACTATATAAGTTAGTTACCCATACATGTTTGTTTGTTTTTGGTAATGCCCTTGAATATTACAACAATATTTGAGCATATCTAGGAAACTACACAACAAATAATCTTAAATCTTGAATGATAATATTCATTACCTTAACGTTTGTACAGTAGGCTATTCATTACTACAATATGAAATAATTTTCCATTAACATTGCCACCTAACACTAGTTATGATTAATGTGGAGCCAGTATTGAAAACAAATTATCTACTTGTCGGAGATCTAAAAATAACCGTAAGAAAATCACAACACATTATGGATTTTATTGCAACCATACACCTTAACTGTTGAGACGTTTTGATTGTCAGCTAGAAAGCACATGGTGGCGGAAGGATACACAATGTGTTTGTTTACATAGTTGAACTTTCTTATGATCTGTCAAAAAGTGGAATTATTATATTGTATGGACTGTAGCCTACCTGGAAGATGCAAATAATCACTTGCTCCATTTATCCTCTGAATGCATAACTTTACCATGAAAATTTCTTCTATTTAACATATTTAGGGAAAACATTGAGGGCTGTTACTTTTCCTTCTCACAGTCGGCACGTTACATTATTGCAGATGACCACTGACATTCACCGAGGATAGTTTTTGACTGCCATCTCGTACGTGGCTACAACTAAAGATAACCACTGTTTTTTGCTGGTGCTCGGGAGGAAATGTGTTCAATAAAACATATGTTGATGCAAGATTTAAAACATCTGTCTTCTAAAAACATTTATAAACCTTCAATTCATGGTGCCACATTAGACAATATTTACTTGAGAATTTTATCTATAAAAGGCAATGGAAATAATTTTATACACATGATTTTTGCCCATGTGAATCATCATAACTCTTTAACAACAGTGAAAGAACAGATGTCAGCAGAACTTTTAACTTGTGTAGAAACCTGTTGCGAAATAAAAAATTCAATGAAGTGAGTATTACTGTTTACAGAGAGAAATAGAACTTTTTCAGGTATCAAGTATGAAAATAAATGTTTGATTCATTAATAAATACTGTGTCTGTCTGGACTAGACTCATACACGTGTACCTGCAGCTCCTGCGAAATGTGTAACCACGTGTTTGTGAACTTGAGGAGTTTTATAACAGTGATAGTGTGAAAGACTGTAAATCAGCAAGACTATATCCATGTAAGCTAAATCTTGTAATATAGCTTCAGTGAAAATCATAACCAGTGTATATTTTATCATCACTCAATGTCTAAGAACCCCGAACTAGTGTCGCATATTACTGAGGAAGAAGTTAGTGCATTGGAAGATCAGCGGCAGTAGGCCGCCTATGCTCCAAGGAAATTACTTCAGGAATCGAAGCCGATTCCTCCGGAACTCATTCCAGAACTCCGCAAATTACCAGGCCTCGAACCTACTCTACTGGAGTTGCATGAACGTTACAATAAGTTCGCCGAACCCCAGGCTCGAAAGTGGAGTAAAGTTTGATTCAGCAAAATCCTAAAAGAGATTCAGCGTGACCATGAAAAACTAATAAGTCCCCTTAAATAACCACAGCATACCCCGCTTTTGCATAAACACATACAAGGGACCAGCAGATGTCGAAGAATGCCCAGATCTCGGATAGGAAAAAAGCAGCTGCTATCCCAGTGATTTTAAAAGGGGAGTGAACATCGGCCTACCCATGTTTCAAGGAAAAGTGAACCTCCTCCCCCTCTGACAGTAAACATGAGGCGGACATAGGCACCCGCTTCTTCATGAGGATCCACTCTCTCTAGGGGTGTAGTCTGACTCAAACCTCAGGAAGAGCCTCACTCTCCAACTCATCAGCCAGGCCTACCATTGATACTCACCTCAGGACATTAGAGTACCCTGCCCTACACGACAGAGGAGACAGGTCAAAGTGTTTGCTTTGACGGCATTTGACTTAAGTGGGATAACAGACAAAGCAATGTGCAGAGACCCAAATGCCTGACGACTATCACTTGGGCGAAGCATGTGAAAGGGAAGGGGACAGTTGAGCTGTTTCTTGCCAGCAGAGTACATCTCATATGTGTCGCGTCATGGTCCCTGTTAAAAGATACTACCAGACCAACTGCCTCAAATTCACAAGGATGTACATTGACTATAAGTTCAGGACAAACATTACATGAACAGGCACAGGAAATTGTGTATAATGTTGCTAGACATTTAAAAGAAAATAATAAATTATACGGACTTACTGTCAAATTGCAAAACGTGATGCAAAGGGAATTTCAGCATCTACAGTGACAAAGATTTTGGTGGAAGGAAACGTAAACAGTAAGTGTAGTTTAAAATTTTCAACTCCAGCTAGTAAAAACTAGAAGATCAACATATTAAATTTGATCATTTTACAGGCAGTGCTGTGAAGAGAAAACAAATTTTGCACCGTTAGGAAAACGGTGCCAACTTTAAAGAAAATTCAACAAGGTGTTGCAGGAGGATGGGGTGTTGGATTATAGCAGGGAATACTTGTGAGAACTAATAAAAACTAGGTAGCTATACGATGTGTCAGTCAAAGAGAAACCTGACATTACAGCACATAGAAGGTGGTATCTAAAAGAAATGCTACAGTACTTCTTCTTGCTAGTCGGAAACAGAAGTTGGTGTTACCAAGCCAATTATATTAGGTCAACATCTGATTATCGTTCACTTAAGAGGGAAAGAGCGTTTTATCCCAAATATTTTATTAATTTACAGATGGCAGCAGAAATTAGGGAATTAATGGTATGAATAACATCTACTTACACAACAGTGTTTTGAACAGTAATTAATAATGATCTTTGAAAGAGTTGTGCAATAGGAGTGCATGACAGAATGTAGTTGTTAAGACATACTCCATTGTGATACAGATCTCTGCCAAAGAAAACTAAAAAGAATAGTAAAACATAAATAAGCAGAGTATGCTTTAGTAAATAGGATACATAACCAACACAAAAATTCATTAATGGAATTGGAATTTTATGTTGGTATATGTTTCCTGCTGACTAAGGCATATTCTGCTCATATATGTTTTTCTATTCTCTTTGTCAATGAACAACCTCTACATAGCAAGGGCATACATACTGTATGTCCAAAACACTATATTCAGTTAGCAAATAATAATATTCGTTGAACTTAAAAATTCAAATTAAGACACATAGTTTGCAGAATATGATTTGAACAAAATAAATCATGTTCGAAGCTTAGTTTTAAAGCAAACAATATTAGACAGAAATTTAAAAAAAATAATAGAAAGTATTTACCTCTACCACGCAATATTCAGTGTCAAATTGTTTAGGTGAATGATAATTTATCATAAAAGTTGTGCTGTATTCCCTATCCCACGAAAAATTTAAGATAATCAAATGAGGAAAAACTTAGAAGCCCAGGAGAAGGCTCATGTTGGTTTGAGATACACCACATGGTATTGCTGGCTCTACACATAAGTGATAACACTGATCTGTGGTACTATGCGAACACTAACACAAATATGCAACCTATGTTTTTCCACCAGTAATTATGCATCCGTACTCCACCACCATCACTGTTGTAATGAACATCTCTAACCCTGCATACAGCCACACTGTACTCGCCTGACACACCTTGTACTTCTACTGACCATGGTTGGTCACTGTGTCTTGATGGAGGAGGGGAGGAAGTAAAAGCACCAGAGCAAAGAGAACAGTTAAGAGTAATTTTGTTTGTTTCACTCTATAGCAAATGTACTTAAATGACTGTACTTTAAATATGCATACTGTACATTACTTACGGGACATAAGATCCCTGAAAGTTCGAAACTGTGTCCTGGAATAGTACTTCCTCTCCAGATCTCCTCCTCTCTGTAAATAAATTCCTGTTGATAGTTACAGTTGTATGTTCATTCAATAAAACAGAAAGACCTGAAATGTCATAGACTTGACACTCTCAACATCAGAAGAATGAAATTCTACAAAGATACAATTAATTCCATTATAAAATTATAATAATTTCAAAATACAAAGAGTATTGTAAATATCTTCATCTCGAACAGACTTCTGAATAAACGCTGAGACCAAATATTACATTGATTAAAATTTTAATGCACCATTACAATACTTAAATTATATTAAGCTTGAGAGAAGACTTTAATAGCGACTGTATTCCAATGATTGTGCATGACTACACTCGGTTCGCACTGAGAAAGTGTTCCAGACATCACCTGCACTAGATGGGTGCAGTGTTTTTATATGTTCCAAAGACAACTCACATTCACAGAATGTGCATCGCGAGCAAGTGTTATATTATTACTTCTGTGATTGACAGTTTAACAATTAAAACTATAAATAAATAAATAAATATATATATATACATAGAGAGAGAGAGACTGAAAATGCAGTTGCTATCTATCTGTATATATAAAAGAGAACAATGACTGACTGACATATCAAACTACAGCCCAAACCAATGGACCTAGAATCGTGAAATATTTTTGTGTGGTTTCCCTTCAGGTCGTATGCAAGCACTAAGAGCACTAAGGGGATGAAAAGGGGAAAAATGTATTTCTCAAGAAACATAGATAAAGCTTGAACCTGACAGACTATCATCATGATTTTTACTTTAATAGGACACACACAAAAGTGCATATTAGCCAATTTTAGGATTTTCCAAAATTCAACATTTAAGGGGTTGAAAAGACCTTAAATGTGTTTCCGATTAATTATTGATATCTATTGAATCCTTCGGACAGAGAGTTGGTTTTCACATCAAAATATTGCTAATGTAAATACCCAAAAGCAGTAAAAAGGATGCATAAACAAAATTTTTATTAAACATTAAAGTAATTATTGTATTTCTTGTCCCATTGTAAGGGGAGTAAAAACCACTTTGTACAAACAGGGTTTGTGTGTGTGTGCATGCGTGCGTGCACACACACACACACACATGTATGTGTGCATAGACCACATTGGTATTTTATATAGCAACGTAATTTTTGTTTAAGATTGATGTTTACTCAAATACCTTAATAATTATTTCACAAATTTTCGAAATTCCCTATCTAAGGAGGTTAAAAAGGGTGAAAAATGTTGAAACGTGTTTTCAAATAATCAATATGTTTTCAACCCAGTGTGCTGCTGTTATGTGTGAAATTCAAGAGATGTCCGTAAAATAGTACTAAATGTGATTCAAGGGTTTTTCACATTTCAGCTTCTTAGGAGGTGAAAAGACCTGGTATGTGTTTTATACATAATCTTCTATATATATATATGTAAATAAAACGCACCGAGATATTCAGTTTAATGTTGCTTCAGAATGACAATTAGGTAAATGGCCGCAAAGAGGTTTTAAGATTTTTCAAAATTAGAACTTCAGTACTGTACAGGGGTGATATGTGATGTTCACTTCACTTGGATACTTGAACAAATATTTAAGGTGTGAAATTAAGATTTTTCAAAATTCGACCTATAAAGTGGTGAAAAGGTATCAAATTTGTTTTCTATCAGCCGATGATGCTTATCTAAGCAATAGAGATATTGAGGCAGGCTTCGCGTCAGAATGATGCTTACATAAGTACCTAAAGGAAGTAACACAATTTTTTTTTAATTTTATACAACTTAACTAAGAAGAAAACTTAATTTGTGAACTTTCAAGGCAGACGATCCAAAAAGCAAGTACGACCAGCGAAAAATAAATAATACAGGAGTTTCATTCTACATTCCTATATACAACCTCTATGAGCCCAGGAAATTAATATTTTATTTTTAAAAGTAGCTTTTATGAATAATTTTGATGTTATGTGGCACAGTTATTTGTAGTTCCAATCTATTGTTCCTTTAAAGTGCAAATGTGCAAGTCTGACACACAAAAACTGCAAGGAATATAAAATTAGTGCAATTTTGATGAAGCTCATAAGTGGTGAATATGGATTATGCAGTCCACAATCTACTCAAGTTCATCAACAGCACCAGCCCACATATACCTCTCACAAATCTCAAGGTTGGGGCACCAAATACATTTATATTTAAACAAAACATTATCCCATCAAAACTATTTAATGCCACTTAACTTCAAGTGAAAGTTTTGAAAAACAAGTTATTGAATGCACCATCACCAATGGTTGTGTTCAAAGGGAAATCAAGTCATAATTCCACGTAAACCACGTATTTCATTCGATTACCTTCTTAAATTAAAGAGTCTGTAATCACCCACAACGTCAACTTTGGTGTGGCTATAAATAAGGCCCAGGCGAAGTCACTGTTAGTGGAAGGTGAACTTAAGACTGCTTTTCACGTAGACAGCTATAGCTACTTGTCCTGCTGCAGAGTTAGCTCAAGTAGCAGATGTGTCATTCTAATGCTTGACGACTGAACTACCTATCTGGTGTACAAAGAGGTATGTGCTCTGAATAACACACGTGAGCAAAGCCGCAGAAGCACAGGTAGTTATTTATGATAATGTTGGTTATAACGAGATGACAATGTTAAGTATGATAGTGGTTCGTATCTTATTAAGTTAAGTTTTTGGTCAAAATAGAATAACATATAGAAAAAATAACCTCGCAAATTTCGAGGACATGCATTTCAGCCTTTTACTAGTGTCTGGGTATGAAGTGTTTTATGCTGAAATTCATATGCTGTCACAAATGTTTTGCAATGAAAGTGCAGTGTGTTACACGTGTTAGGGCATTAACAATATGTACTCATCACAGGCATCTCATGACTGTCACACTTATTCAGTTTTCAGTGCACACCAAATACACATCCAGTGTGGTCCATTGGCATACGCCATAAATAATAATTAATTTATTTATCTGAATATACAATTGCTAGCACAGTCATTTTACTTATCCAAGCTGTGATTTAAAGATTACAAGGCATAAAATATTCCATGCAAAATGACAGAGTTATAATTTGAGTCGAATTACAATAAATTTCTTTTTCAATGGTGCCTTACAGCTCCAATATTACTGATCTCTAGCACCAAGTTCAAAGTTACTAAATCTACCATTCGAGACTAGCAACTTTTGTTACTGCCACACACAGTGCTGTGGCAAGTTTTTCACTGATCAGCTGCTGTCTGAGAAAAAAATACTCACTAACACACATCAACAAATTAAATTTTTACTTACCTCTAGAAACTACTGTACGCAACTGGTGACTATCAATGTCTTTAACAAATAAAATAAATATGTTCTCGACAAGCTTTGATGATGCAACAGATCTTAACTGGCCTGGTATGGAATGTTCTAAGTTGTGTACATTTAAGAATCCTACAGCTTTTGCAAGCCACAGCAGAACTCTTAACTGTAAGGTGCATTTTCCACAGGCGATACACTTCAATATTAGCATGCGTTAAGCACCTAACTAACAAGTACTGCAATAAAGTTCCATTTTTCAAAAACATTTTTTGGGAAAACAATTTTATTTACGCAAAATATTTCCACAATCTAAGCAGAACTAAAATCTAAAATAGAACAAAGCTGGTCAAATTGAGCATTTATTGCCATGATGGTTTCTGAAAAAACTGGGACCAGACATCTGTGGTGCCAACTCCAGAAAATTATATACTGTACAAGTGGTACCAACATTGATAGTTCACATCACATAAGAGCATTCAAAATATTAACAATAACTTGTCCATAAAATGAAAAAGAAATTAAAAACAGCTTGCTTTCAAAAATTTTCCTATAATATATGTGTGGCCATACATTCTGCACACCTTGAAATTACTTTCAACAAGAGAATGTGTATCAGCAGAGACTCACAACCACATGCTTGAAGTATCCACTAGATGTATGTTTTCTTAACCACTTTTGCTCCATAATGGGACCTAAGCGCCAATGAAGGGGTGGAATTCCATCTTCCCACAGCAGGACAATTTAGCCAATTTATGTAGTTGCTGGATGAAGGAAAGGTAGAGGTATTCATGGTGGCAGCAGTGCCAAAAATACTTGTGAAGATTTTCTACACAATGCCAAAAGCCACCTCTTAGACATGTTGTGGTGTCCAGTCTGTCTTAACAGATTTTGAACTGGGACGACACCTTCACTTGGGTGACCTAGAGTACGCGTAGTGTGTCGGCGCGCTGGCACTGCCGTAATTAAAAGTTGTGCGTGACATCGCAGGGGCAAGAAAGTGTGTGACAGTGAATACCAGAGCCAGGAGTAAATGAGTGGAGCAGCAGATGATGTGACTTCATAGTCAGGCACACTCTCTCTCTCTCTCTGCCCCTCATACCTTCCCTAGGCTATATAAGAGCAGATGCTGGGGCGTAGAATATAACGGACACACACAAGCAAATAACAGGCGGGAGGGCCTAAGTAGGACCTACAAAGAATCCACAGACTGCACTGACCACTGCACTCTTGTGTCAAGAGTGTGACAGTAGTATGGTTGTACGATTGTAGGACCCACTCAGGGTCAACTAGGAGTGTACTACAGTTGGAATGCACACTCAGCTGTAGGTGTAGGATAAACTAAGTAATAAGTCGGGGGAAGTTCAGCTTACAATCAATCTCAATTATTGACCTGACTTTATTCAGTCTTACCTTCGGCCTGCTCGTAAGGAAGTAGAGAGTAGTTTAAGGCAGGGACTTGTCTGAGAATGACCTCCCTGTGTTTGCAGACCTCAACAGGGAAGTTGCTTAGGATATCAACAGCTGGCAAAGTGTATTAACTGCCCGCTCGTAGGCTGACGGAACTTGCACTGTTGCCCGAATACACCATACTGAGATGACGCTTTCAGCCTGTGGAGGCGTGGGGTAATAGTGTCTTGATGTCCAGATATCGACCAGCAGTGGAAACTTGGGAGTAGGTCATCCCTTAATGTGAACTCCTATACCTTACATCCTTAGTCCATTTTTATACTCTTGCCACATACCAAACCAGATCAATGAGACTGTGCTAGGACTTTGCATCGCTAAAGCATTGCTTTAGCCTGTGTTCTGCAGTCAAGACAATTAGCTTAACAGGAGAACAGGCTACTAAGATCCACTACAAAACCGATACGTAATAATGGGGTTACATAAAGGTGAGTTACGCATCTTTAATGTCTGATTGAGGAATGTTAACTCAAGGTTCCAAAATTAGGAAATGACAAGGAGTAAGTGTGTTGAAGTCGTCGTCGTCATTATACCTACATAGCAGATACAAAAACAATGTTACGTTCTTCATCTTCAAAGGTCAGACTTGTTTACCAATCACCTTGGTGCAAGTGAATTCTGAACAATTCAATCTGCAGTTCATTTAGACCTCCGAAGTACAGAGCAGCTGAGGGATAAAATACCAGTTGACATCTTGAGGGAAGAAAGAGTCAATATGATAGTTTGTTGGTATATAGATGGTGACAAAAAACACTGAATTCCATCAGATGGAATTTAGTACCTACAAAGTTGATGCTGCAATTTTATATTATTTCAGAACACCTGCCTCGTCTAACAAGAAAGTGTCTTAAACTGCTAAGAAGAAATCACTAGACATGTCGAAAGCAAATTACACATAGACAACAATGATTCCCCAGCACATAATGAGACATATAAACTTTCAATATTGCAATATTTTCACCCATGAAGCCTTAATTTTCAACAGCATAGTCAACTCCTGCCTTAGCAAAAGGTTTAAACTGCTAAACTCACAAGGCAGGAAGAGCTCCCATTAAAGACTGACTTTGAAATGGTCTCCGTTGAAAGTAACTTAGACAATTATGAAAACAGTGAGTGATGGCATCCTTGTCTGAAGTATCCAAAACTGTTTAAGGATTCCGCAGAGAGTTTGCACACCTGGATATTAATTCTGCTAGGATAATGATTGAAGAGATGCTTTGTCTAAGCAGGGTCTTTTGGCAGTAGCATAGGGAGTCATATCTCAAAAGGGATTGTAGATTAAGATAATCTACTGCCCACCCTGAGTAAACAAAACTCATCTAGAAAAAGAGTCAGTAAAATGACTCGTTTATCGTAAAGGTGTCATGTAGCTGCTAGTGTTTAAAAAATGTTTTTTACAGCAAATAAAAAATAACCATACAATAGTTTCTGTCAAGTTATGGTTGGCAAGTAGGCATACAATTAATCATCTAAAGTAGCACTTCAGTACCAACATAAACAAGCTTAAAGTATGCAATATAAAACATAACAATTAAAAATATTGGATAAATGTAATTTTTCTGGAAGTGCTCTGCAAGATTTTAAATCTCAGTATGTATGAAAAAAAATGGAGATTACTTCAACATGAATGAATATATAATTTTTTTGAGAATGCTTCTACTTTTTTGCTATTTTGTAAATTAGCCAATGAATGTCTTACCATGCTACAAACATACTTTCAATTTGAAATGTATTCGAGCTAGCATTCGTGCGGCATCTGGAACTATTCTTGGTGAGACCTTCTTTAAGTTGGCACATTCAGTTTTATGATCAACCCACGACTTCCTCTGACAGTCACGACTGCAGTACTGTACATAGTGACAGCCAGAACACTTCATTAACTTGCGTCTGAAAAAAGATATTACAGTAATATGTAGTTAAAATAATAGATTGATTCATCACAACTAAATATTATGTCCAATTAACAGGAACACCATATTTTTCTAAGAAAATAAAAAACCTGAGATCGCCTTTCTGTCTGTGTGTGTCTATGTGTGTGTGCCCCCTAAAAACTTCTGAACCAGTGGACCGAATTTCATCAAACTTTGTACACATATAGTTTTTGTAATCAGACTTGACTTTTATATATTTAGTTTACGCCATGTTCGTGTTTTCAAAATGGCTGCCATTATAACATTTTTCGATCAAGCTAGATATCTAAGTAACCGTACATTAGAATTTCATTAAACATGGTACACATATACTATACACAAAGTTGGCTTGACTTTTGTGTACTTTGTTCATCTGTTTGTGTATTTTCAAAATGGCGGACATTTTATATTTTTAGCATAGTATCACATAATATCTTAGGAAATATTTTTCAGAATTTCGCCAAACTTGGTACACATATACTAAATACGAAACTGACTTAAATATTGTGTATTTCATTCATTCTATCTTCATATTTCAAAATTATGGCCATCATATATATTTAACATAGTAAGACATATCAGGATATATTTTTTTCAGAATATCATCAATGTTATTGTTGGTAGGTACAAATATACTGCATGCAAACCTGACTTGACTTTTGTATATTTCTTTAATACATCTGTAATATTTTGAAAACAACTGCTATTTTTTATTTTCTTTATGATAGAAAGACATCCCAGAAAAACTTTTCCCCATTTTATTAAACTGATTATTCGCGCATATTACTTAGCAAGCTGACTTATCTATAGTACATATTGGTTATCAAACATCTAAA
Source organism: Medauroidea extradentata (assembly GCA_003012365.1). Classification (NCBI taxonomy): domain Eukaryota; kingdom Metazoa; phylum Arthropoda; class Insecta; order Phasmatodea; family Phasmatidae; genus Medauroidea; species Medauroidea extradentata. The sequence goes on along the minus strand of PNEQ01133497.1, from coordinate 10,866 downwards.
TCAAAATTATCAATCTATTTTCCCAGATTACGTAAATTATAACTTACAGGGTCAATTAGCACCCACATTGAGGAAAGTAGGCTGATCAGATATGCTGGTAACTTCTTGTTAAATTTGAAAATAAATGCACACACAACTAGGATTCCAAATCTTCGGAAAAGAAAACTGAATAATAGGGGGGGGGGGAGGAAAGAAAAAAAAATTATTATATTTTTAAAAAAAAAAAAAAAAAAAAAAAAAAAAAAAAAAAAAAAAAAAAAAAAAAAAAAAAAAAAAAAAAAAAAAAAAAAAAAAATTGCAATAAAAATACTTTTACAATTTTTGAATTCCAAATCTGGATGTTTAATGTATTTACAATCGGGCCTATCTACAGTTACACATAGTACCCTACCAGTACCACAAAACTGAAATAATCAGTAAATGTAACACAAAGTTTCAAAAAGAAACACAATAAAGTCGGAACAGTAAAATAAACAAAATGAACACGGATTAAACAGAAATAGTTTTCAAACACATACTCATACACAACTTACAATCTCTGCCAGGAAAACAGTTTTGATTACAACAAAAAAAAACCCTTTGTAGTTCAAATTCACAAGTAATACCCTAAGATAATAATTATCTTACTGCTTATATCAACAGGCTAAGTGGGACACATAACTGACATATGAAATTTGACAATGATTGCTGTTTGCCAGGTGTTTAGTTATGACTTAGAATGGTGTGTGTGTGTTCCTGATTAAGCTTACGACATGCGCTGTTGCCAGATCGCAGCCATGTTAAGAAGTTCGGGAGGTGAACTACTTCAGAGCTTTTAGCTTTGAATATTCCTACCTATATTCTTTATTATTCTAATTGATATTACAATTTGCACAGCATCACGCTTCAAAATATGCAATTAATAACAATTCCTGTTACTTTAAAATAAGAAACAATTATCGTATTCCACTTATACAAATTCACTACATGAATTGTAACTAGAACTTTTTAAGAAATAATTATCACATATCTTTTAATAATTATAGCTACTGCTGGCAAAACTTAAGATTTCTTCAACAATTTTAGTAGCATCTGTCTGCAGACAAGAACGTGGTTGGGGTAGTTGATGATTATGAAATTGATCATTCAAAATCAATGTCATGTGAGAGCTGAAAAATATGTCTGTTTTTTACACTGTTATTGTCTGCTATAAATTTAAAGTGGGAGAGGGGGATGCTATTTATTTAGACGTTTTTACGTGTCCTCGAACAGCACAAGGCTTTAGAGGAACATGGGGAGAAATGGGGAAGGTGTAGGTGAAGGTCTTTATTAAGGAACCATCCGACCATCCGGCACGAGTGATTTCGGAAGACCATGGGAAACAGGAATCAGGATGGTCGGAGCAGAGTATCGAACCCGGGTCCTCCCGAATGTAAAGTGAGTGTTTAATTACTGTTCCACCATGCTCGGTTATCAAACAAAAGAGAGTACATTAATTTCTGCCGTGATGTCAATTTAGGTGTATCACTCATTTCCACTACTTCTTTGATAATTATTTCTTAAGCCTAAATGAGAGCATATATAATTTGATATGTTTACTTGTATTGTTGAAAATTGTTTTAGTATATATTATGTAGTTTTCAATACTTATCCATAAAGTTGAAGGCACAAATTTTCGTCAGTCAGAAAACTTACCAAAACCAGGTAATTTTTTTTGTCAAGGATAGAAATTAGATGACGTAGTAAAACCTTATAAAGAAACTGTATGAGTTTTATTATTATATTTGTTCTGATTTAGGATTTTAAAAATATTTACAAATCAAGTATTAGAAATGAAGGATCATTGCTTTAAATATGTCTAAAGGAATTATTTATTGTTTGTCTTTCCTTTACGATTTCAACTTATCATGTTAGTTTTCTGTACTGTTTAGTTACTGTTTCTTGCTATTAGCATAAATGGCTTGTTTGGAATATCATCTTCCTTCTAAAGCTCCCTTAATGACTTAATAGTATACGAAAATTAATGGAATAAGATAATAAGATCAATACAATATTTTGCTCCATTTCGCGTAGCCTACCTACAGTACGACTTTTTATTGTTTTGCCTTCTATACAAATAAATGTTAACAAAAAAAATACACACACAAAATTTTGTTTCAAAATCAAGTCACCATACATGATGAATCGTTCGGCCGCAAGACACTGTAGTTTCACTACTGAACCAGTTTAGGACACGAGACGAAGAAATCTGCTGACTAAAGGAAGCCTGTATCTTATTTATTAACCCTTCCAGACATAACCTCAGTCAGCAAAGATAACGGAACAATGTTTTTCTCTTCAGCACCCTACATTTCAAGCGACACTCAACTGTCGAATTTGTAGAACAAACACGTGGCGAGTACATGACGAAACACATTTCACAGCTTTATACAAGAGAATGCATAAAGCTACTGAGGTGGGGTTGCTTGTAAAAATAAAGTTAGCTCATTACGAACAACTTCCACGCTTTCATACCCCATTTAACTTGAATAGCAAAAAAGTTTCTCACTGACCAACTTTTGGATGTTTTAGTATGTTAGAAAGTGCACATAAAGCTAAAAAAAATTTTTGTACAAACATCGAAAAAAATTATAGCCTTTAGATTTCTTCGTTGGCGTCCAGATATATGAAATTACACACCATTAAAATCTGGATACAATTTTGCTTTTAATTCGTTAGTTACATTATATATTTCAGGATTCATGAAAACAGTACCAAGTTTAAAATATTTGTTTTTTAATTTTTTTCAGCCCCTTAAATAGGTGTAAATGTTGAACCAAGTATATCACCCGATGCTCGTTTAGATACTGTACAGTATGCAAAACTTTTAAGATCAAAGTTACAAGGTGAAAATTTTAGGATTTTTTGCAACGTGCTTGCCGAAACTAGGACAATGCTTGTGAAAGTTACTGTGCATTGGAAAAAGAGAGAGCAAATGTCCATGTAACCCTATGCAATCTAAGCGAGCGTGAGACGCTCTATAGTACGTAAACGTTCAGAATGAATTGGATAGGCCTTTTCTCCGCTTTTCTCCTAATTTTAATTACCTTATATAAGTACTATATATTATTTTGCAGCCACAGGTTTAGTATGATTTCACAATGATTACAAAAGAATTTTTCCAATTTTTTTGGAAAATAAAAAAAAAAAAAAAACTTTTTTTCCTTTCACCAATTTTTCTGGAAATTTTAGAACTCTACACACAACACATTCATTTTTTTATATATGTATATACATGTATATGTGTGTGTGTGGAAGGGGCGGGAGGGACCAGTGTAAAAGGGCAGAATAGTGTACCCAAAAAAAGTTTGCAGTGTTGTGCTAAGTCCACGAAGGTATCTGCAAATAAATATATATGTGTGTGTGTTAGATGATATCATTAATCAAGTTCATTCATCAAGTTATTCTACATTTTTCTGTCTCAAAATACTTTACCCGATTCGTAACACAATCTGCAGAGATTGTTTCAAAAGAAATGCACAAAAAAAAAATTAAACAACCACAGCACGATAGTGTTGCCTACGAAATTTGAATAACATAATATTACTTATTTATATTTTCCAAAAACTCAAATGGCTTCAAATGCAGTTTAGTTTACTACAAACTGTAAAACGGGGCGATACGTCAAGTGGGATGAGATTGTTAATGTATGTGGGCGTTACGTCTCATCGACAGTAAAGTCTGTGACACATAAATTGACACAATGGAAGGAACTAGGACAGGAGTCAGCCATGGCTTTTGTTATGGAACCGTCCCAACATTTGCCATGAGTGATTTCAGAAAACCATATAAACACAAAATCAGGATGGCTGATGCTGGGATCGATTCTGGGACTTTCTGAATGAAAGTCCAACATGTAACCCTTGTGCCATCTTGCTCGATAGGGCGAAATTGTGGCAACCTAAACTAATACATATATTTTTCTACAAGTGGTTCGAAATACAGTGAGCACTAAAAACACCTGCTTTGTTTTCAACCAGTTTGTATGTTTCTACTGCACGCAAATATAAACATTGCCACATGCTTTTTTTTTTTTTACATAGGCTTGTACAATGTTTACATATTACATTAGTTGCTTTAAAAAATGTTATCCACAATATCTACTCATTTAATACACAGATGATTAAATATTGAATAAATAATCATTCACAGTCTTAGTTATTATAAATACCTGCGAGTGAACAGCTATATAATAGCTTTTTATGCAGTGACTCTGCATTATTAAAATTACAAATCATGTAAATATGTGCACAATATTAAAATTTGATACACAAAACTGCCACCAACAAATACCTGACATTATTGTTATTCCACAATTCGTGTTCCATTTAGTTCTATTGGTATGCACGATGCTGCATCTCTTGCAGCAATAATAAAATATTTACGACACGTGAAACAGATAAAAATTACTGTTTCGTAACTATACGTAATTCCAAGTACAAACATTAGTAATTGTAAAAATTACTCACAGAATACCAAAAACTTCACATAATTTGTCAATTTTATTCGTAAGCACTCAATTAAATTGGGGAAAAATCGTAATTTGATATTTGTATGAAAGAATGTAGTTTCGCAGATGTTACTTGGGAGTAGGACTACATTTCCTCTTGCACTGTTAATTTACCTTCTTAGAAAGTGCAAAAACCTTTTAATATACCTATAAAGTTGCAACTGGATCTTGAATTTCTTTTTAATTTCAAACATTACAATAAAAAAAAGTCTGAATAATACAGGTAAAACATTCTTCATACACAGAAAAAGGGAAGTCTCGTCACCCTAATATCCCACTTTCCTTCACTGCAACGTGGGGCCCTAACAAAATTGAAAGTTTAAAAGAAAACAAGATTTAATTTTAATGTGTGCTTTCAAAGCCCATGCCATCTGTGTAAAAACTAGCTGTAGCGTCTCACGAGTCGTTCGTACTGAAATTCATGATTAGCTATTTTGGACTATTGATCCCATAAAACAATTACATTATCTTCAGGAACTACAAGGTTTGAATCCAAAAAAAATATCAGTACAATTGACGTATAAAAACAATTAAGCAAAAAAAAAATCACATCTAAGCTCATAAATACACATGTCTGCAATTACAGTACACATAATTCTCATCACATACTTTTAGCAAACTTTTCAAACACAATATCCACACTCGTCGAACAAAATTAGCAAAAATTAAAATTACCAAAGTATGATTTTGACAATAGAAATTTTCTTTGAGACAGCACTTAGATCCATGGCACAACAACAAAATGCCACAACTGGCAATTTAAATTAAAGTAGCAAGAATTCAACTCATTGATTGAAACCCAAAATGGTTTACATTAAAGCATCTCTAGCAAACCACATAATTGCCCATCAAAATGGTAAGTCAGTTCGCAACACTAATTAAATTCAAAACTCACACGGGTACATGAACGGACTGCAATTTTCAAAAAACCTCACTGCAAAAAATTTGCTTTCAAACCAAGTGTAAACCACAAGCAAAAGAGAGAAATTACTTCAGTACAAAACATGGCGAGTAAAGAGCAGTTATAAGAGAACAAGAAATTGTTATATGCAAAAAACTGTTACAAAAATGAAGATGCGCAAGCAGATACAAGCATTTAAATTCTGAATGACAGTTTCGAAGATGGGCAAGTAATGAATCAAGCAAAAAAAAATTGCACGACAATATTAAATTAAAACACCTTATCGCTTACGGTCAGTGGCCTTTTTCAGGACATGGAGATTGCTGTATTGTTCGGCTTTTCAGTCTTTCCTGTTAAAATCAACTAAAAAAATAAAAGTTTCTCTACGTCCTGAAAAATACCACTCTACTTCAAAATTGCATGCGACCAAAAACTTCACCGTAGGCCCCCATGAGATTCTAAAACAAGGTGTTCACAAACATGAGTACTGTAGTTACGAAGTTCAATGGAAGCATTACTTTGTGGCATTGCCAAAAACAGAAAAAATTGTGTTGTGAACCACAGAAGCCGAGTATGTTGCACCATGTGAAGGAACAAAAGAAATAATTTGGCTGCAAGGCCTCCTCAAAGAAATGTCAACTTTGAGTAACATACCAGCTTTGTTTATTAATGTGAACACCATTACATTAGCTAAGAATGAAGAATTTCATAAGCATACAAAAGACATTGATGTGAAATTTTATTTCCTACTAGAAAAGGTGGGAGCTGGTATCTTACAAGTGCACATTGAAGGGAAGAAGCAGCCTGCAGAGATTTTAACTGAACTGCTACTCAGGGCATTTTGAAGAACTACATTCTTTAGTTGGCACTGAAAGTATAAATGAGAGGAAGCATTGAGATAATCATTTAAAATTTCTACAGTCATTTGGGGTAACTTTGTACCATTTTGGAGTGCCAGGGCTTTGTGCATTCAACAACTTTGCAAACTTTAAGATTAACAAATTTATTAAACTAGAACACAACCATATTCTTAAATACTGAAATACTTCATTTGAAACTAACCTAGGCTGGTGGTACAAAGTTTCCCTGACCGGAACAAAGTTACCCCAAATGACTGTACTTGTAGTGTATGTCTTCCATAGATCTTTATCTTTGCATGTTTGTAACAGAACAGGAACTACAGTTTCTATTAATTTGTAGAAATTTGATTATTTTATTTGAAACTGTGAAATTTCATTTTAAAGTTTTCCTTATTCAAACTTTTTTTGTGCTACTCACGTCTTCTTTACTTCTCAACAAACTTTAAGTTGTCTACGTACCTTTACATCTCCCAACAATATCACCTTATCCTGCTTCGTCAGGTGCACCTAATCCCCTTCCCTACCCCCCAGTCTAAAGCTAAGTGCACACAGTACAATATTTCTTACAAGTTTGGGTAGGCCTACTGGATTCTTTACAAGCGGATGTACTAGGTACAATACAAGTTTTCGCTGCACATGATACTGGCTACGTAACATGCTGAATTGCTCTACTATTTCTTTCTGAAGCTTCAATACAGAGATTTTTACTGTGGTAGTTAACACTTTTCACCACATACAAAGCTCTTCTCTATAAGCATTTATTTATACTCGTAATTGCTCTTTCATCCAATTCATTCCCTCCATGTTTGTGTTTCTCAATACTCACGCGCGCCAAAACTTCTAATGTTGTTTTGATGAATTCTGATTGGCCTCTGCTTAAATATTGTAGTGCAGCTCGCAACGAAAATCGGATGCCGGCAATTAGGCAAATCCAATACCTGAGCTCGTAGGGCTATCAGTAGCAGGCAAGATTTGGAGTACAGTAGCTAGTAGCCAAGCAAGTACGACTCCCAGTATACAATATTGTAAGGAATATTGTACAGTGTGTGGCGGGCTTTCACCTACTATCACTGCCTGGAATCTACAAAGTTCTTTCTCTCATGGTGTTTATTTCAAATGTTCAAGGCATACACCTTAATGGTACGCCCAATGCTGGAATATGCAGCGGTGGATTGGGATCCTTACAAGGAAGGGGAGGTGCAGGAGCAGGAGAAGGTTAAGAGGAGAGTGGCTAGATGGGTGAAGGGCAGGTGGATAAGGCAGGGGCAGGAGGGTGAGTATGAAGGAAATGGGTTGGGGCACTTTGAAAGACAGTTGAAGGGCGAAGAGGATTGTTAAGTGGTGAAGGGAGAGGTATATGGAGGAAGTTGGGTTCCCATTTAATTTTTTAAATTTAATTTTTCTTCTTGCAATTGGGCCTCAGCCCTGTGGCAAGGATTTGCTTTACCTACCTCTTCTCAATTTTCCGACCCAATCAACCTTTTCCTAAACTCCCTCGCTCCCTCCCTCAACCACATCCCTCGCCAATTCATTCCAATCCTTCACTGTTCTCACCATCATAACAGTGTTTTTTCCTCTCTATGTCCTCTACCCCACCCTCTGTATCTTCCACTCATGATCACCCCTTCCCCTGAATATACCTCTCTGTATCTTGTCACCCAGTTGTACCCACCCACCCCCCCTCACCACCTTAAACATCCTTCCCAGCCGCTCCACTCTCCTCCTCTCCTGCAGTGTGCCCCACCCCAGTCCTGTCATCATTACTGATGGTCTGAAATCCTCCTCTCTCTCCCCCTGTGTCCTCCACTTATTTGTGACCCATCTAGCAGCCCTTCTCTGCACCTACTTCATCTCTACCACTTCCCTTCCCACGCACGGGTCCCAGACAGCCACAGCATACTCCAAAATGGGCCTCACCATTGTTTTGTACCACCTTTTCTTTCACTTTCTTGTCTGTGCCCCTTAACACCCTTCCCAGCAGAACCAGCACTCTTCTACCTTTACTTGTAACACACTTCACTTGCTCGCCCCATTTTAAGTCATCCTGAAGAATAACCCCCAAATATTTATATATGTTCGCCTCTCCAATCTCCTGTCCTCCCCATCTATATGTCTCTCTGACTACCTCTCTTTTCTGTGTAAATTTCAAAATTTTAGTTTTATTTACGTTAATTTTCATTTCATTTTCCTTCGTCCACTGTTACAATTTGTTTATGTCCTCCTGCAGACCCCCACCTCTCCAATCACCTTGTACAATACACAGTCGTCTGCAAAAAGACGAACCCTACATTCCATGTTTATCCCCAAATCCTCCATCATAATTAAAAAGAGGGGGGGTCCTAGAACACTACCCTGTGGAACCCCTGGTGTTACCCTTCCTTCCTCTGAGAGTGTGTTTCCTACTCTTACTCTCTGAGTTCTTCCTCTCAGATACTCTCCCACCCAGTTTACCACCATCTTATCCTCCAACAACTCATTCAGTTGTATCATTAACTTTACGTGTGGCACCTTGTCGAATGCCTTTTCAAAATCCACAAAACACGCATCTACCTGTTTCCTCCCATCTATAGCCTCCCCTATATCTTCCATTAATCCTGCCAACTGCGTCTCACATGATAAACCCTTTCTGAATCTATGTTGTCTATCGTCCACACTCCCGTTCTCCTCCATTATCCTCACAATATATTCACTCACCAGCCTCTCCATAACTTTTCCAACATTAGATGTTAGGCTCACTGGTCTGTAACTGGCTGAGTTCATCTTCTCTCCTCCCCCCTTGTAAATGGGAACCACTATTGCAGTCTTCCATTCTGCTGGCAACTTACCAAGTTCTAGCGATGACAGAGGGAGAGGGAACAACATTCTGAAGATTCAGATAGTTTGGAGGAGGACGGAGAGGGGTGGATAGTCGATGATGGTGAGGTCGGTGAGGGAGTGGAATGTACTGAGGGAGGAGCTGGTAAAGGTTGAGAGGGTTGGGTTGTTCAGAAGAGGTCTCGAACAGGCCTTCTCAATAGGCAGCCCATGGGTCAGATGCGGCCCGCGCAGAGAGATTTCTACTGGCCCGAAGGTACAGTTAATTGAGAAGTCCTGGTCTAGAGTGGGAGTGAGATGTTATGTAAGCTTGCCACCGGGCGAAAGCCCAACTGCAGGATATATATATATATATAATATTAATGTTGGCGAAAGTACGTATAAAAATGTCCTTTTTAAAGACAATTTGACATTTTTACAAATTGTTTTTTTATTTTTTATTTATTTATTTAATAATCCACCTCTTGATCCCCTTGAAAGCAGTACACTTTGGGGATATAGGCTTAAGGCTCGTTCACAATTGACATGAAATAAATAACATAACTTACACAGTATTACATGTGAAACTGCCCGTACACAATCACCAGTAAATATATTGTTTCGTAACCAACCAGAAAATAATCAACAAGCAATGAACTAGTTTGTTATTGGATGAAAATTTTCGCGCCACAAGCTCTTATGACGTTTCACATTCTTATTGGCCGGCATAAACACTTAACACAGAAAACTCAGAGATGGCCATCTTTAACGCCATGTCAAGCCAGTTACGCCATGTAAGTCATGCCAAGTATCATTGTGAACGCCACCATTCGTATCACAGATGTTCACTTTATTATGGTATGCTTTTTACTTGCGCCATGTCGATTGTGAACGGGGCTTTAGTCAACATTACATAATATATTTACATGCATTTACATATGCTCAGTACAAACATTTTTAAACAGATACAAAGTTTGTGCTATTAACTAATAGTAACAATATATCCCATTCTGTATTAATAGCTACATTTTAAAATACACACACTGTAATCCATTCACATTTAAAACATTAAAAACAAGCCTTCCTTAGAAATTATATACATCTGAGAGTGAAAATAAGTTTTTTAAAGTTACATAATTTCTTAGTTCTCTCTTGAATTCAGCAAGATTTTCTAACAATAAAATATTTTTGGGTAGCTTATTATAAAGTGTAATTCCCTTATGTTGAATTCCTTCTGCAAATTTTGTGGTTTATCTTTTCAAGCCAGGTGACTTTGGGAGTTCGAACAGAACCACATGATACATACCGTTCAAAACAAAGTTCACACAATTCACTTCTTAACTCGGCTTTCAGAACGTGAACAAACGGATCTTCTAACAGCAAAACTGTCCCAGGTACAATACCTAATTCAGTCATTATTCACGAAAACAAAATTTCATGTACCCTGAGCCTCTTTTATTTTGTTTTATAAATCATACATAGACTACACCATACAAATTAACAAAAAGTGAGTACGGTTGACTTTAAGCAATGAACCTTGGGTGACATTCTAAAACGTTAAACCGGATGTCCACAGATCGTCCAAGAACCACGGTCGTAGAAGAACAGGTCTGGACACTCGCCTGGAAACTTGACCCCCTTGTTGTTTGGCTGTAGTTCACCAAGTTACCGACAATATTGTGTTTTATTGGCGCTGATGTTACGGCGGTCGGACTAAACTCCGCCCACTTCCTTTCCGCTAAGATAAACAATTTATCAAAACGTATTTTTTATCAATTTATGAA
>PNEQ01133496.1:75170-87508 GCA_003012365.1 Medauroidea extradentata | reverse complement strand
ATGTCTTAGAATTTGGTAATGGGCTGGAAAGTAAAGAGAATTTACGAACTGGTCTGTAAGCCATGTTTCAGTGAGACAGATGATAGGAAATTCATTTAAAAGAAGTTGTGAGCTAAATTCCACCGCTTTCGTTCGAAGACCACGAACATTCTGATAGTAGATGAAAGGATTTTTATCTGTCATTCACTAACAGATCCCGAGCCTCCGAAACCGTTGACTTGGGGATTACCGCACTAACTAAGTTTATTCCAGACGCTTCAGTAAGTAGCGCACTATCTTGTAGAGGAGGAGTGGGCTGCACAAACAGTTGCTCAGGTTTAAGCGGACCTCTGTACTCGTTAATTAGTATGCCGACGGGCCAAATTTAGTCACATTTTGTGTCTAAAATAAAAAAAAATATCTGGTGCAAATAAAAAAAAATGATGATGAAAATTGCGGTATACCGCGCCCTTAAGCCGCGTAGACACTTGCGAGCCGAGCGGTTCGCGCTCTGCTCGTGAGCAGCATGCTCGCCAGTTTGTACGCTGTCCCGAGCGACATACGAGTGCCCTACGAACCGCTCGCGACAATCCGAAGGAAGTCGGTTTTTTCGACGAACACAAAGGAATTTGCAGCGCTAGTCTGGACGCGCTCGATGTATGTTCGTGTGTTTAAACAATGCTCGCGAACCTTCCTTGCCATCAAGTAGACGAATATCCGCTCTTTGTATGCTTTTTGTTGGTTCGGCTGTCCTGTGGATCGCTGGAGGTTCGTTGAAACTAATTTTACCGCGAACACGTTGCGAGCGGCTTACGAGCTATTCGCGAACCGCTTGGCTCGCAAGTGTGTACGCGCCCTTACTGTTCAGAGTAAAGAAAATAAAAATGACACATCAAAGTTCTTTCGCCACTGGTGTAATGTCGTATTACGACAATACAATTTACTGCAAGTGTTCAAAATGACGTTCGCCAACTTCATTGCAACAATAAGTTCGGCAAACGAAAGAGTAAAATTCTATTTCGAATACATGCAGCGTTTCTAGAAGCTGGTCACCGACTAGGAAACAGGTCTTCCTCAAACTGTTCCAGTGAATGAGTGGGTCGTGCACCAGGGACTTGATAAACACCCGCAGCTAAATGTATAGTGAATTATGGTTAGGAGGGTGCACTTACCACCTAACACGCCTGCCTCTTCTAAACAACCGTGCTGGAAATTCCAAGTTAATGTTATCATGTGGTGCTCTTTTGGAATATGGAAGGACACAATCTGGACGAAGCCTCGCAAGTGGCTCGTCCTCAAAAAAATAATAATAAACTCCGGCAATGTAAACTGCATGGACTTGGCGTTTCATGTACCCTGTCAAATATTGTGGCATCACATACTGTTCAACGAAGTCTTCACATTCTATGCCTGTTCATATGTTCACAGAAGATGTGCAGGTTGGCTGTGATAGCGGTTACATGAAGACTGGGTTTTTTACCCACATACATATTTTCCTGCTGTAAAATAATCATTCCTCGTGAATTTCCCTTTGTCAGTAAACGATAGGCAGGCATTGTAAGTAAAAAGAAAGTCTACTAAGCAGTGTTTCACAAACCACTGCGAAAATGTCACATTGAGAAACAAAATGTGCTGGTACCAATTATTGCACTTTAGCGCAAACTTCAGTTCTTCTTACTCATTTGATGTACGGGCATTTCTCGCGGACAATCAGACCTACCACGTAAATTACACGAGCCTGTTTCATGCAGTCTTCGAAGAGGGAACTATTCTATACAAGACCGTTTTGGTGCAACAAGTTCACTGTGTTTTACTGGACTTCACTAATAATATAAACTGCCAATTCTACCTCGTGCTTATGTATCAACTTATGTATCAACATTTACTTAACATTTTTTTTAACTGCACTCCTTCTAAAAAAAATTCGTATAAGCGACTAAACAAAGTATATGCATAATCCAGTGTCCCGCCATTTTTATTAAAATAAGCAAAACATAAATTGAGTAGATAAAGCTCCGCGGACCCTAAAATTCATACGATGGCTTAACGGTTTGGCAAATGCAGTAAGCCTGGTTGATAAATCATATTATAAAAGAAAAGAAGAAAAGAAAATATGAGTTACAAACATTTTAAACAGTTCCACGTATGATACGTTTCACGGTTTATAATACAGATAAAACAGAAGACGAAATAAAATTAACTAAACAAAAACAATTAAATTTCCTAAATTGGAAGAAATTTAAGCAATGGCCACATATACTGTTGCACCTGTAAGGCTGAGATCTGACACTCGTGACAACACCATGAAAAATGCCGGAGTTGAAATGTCTGTTGGGTCTGCGGTGGCGCAGCCACCACACTGATCGCATCTAACTCGATTAGCGGCGTAGTCAGCTGCGAAATGTTTGCATGTGGAGATCATGTAGGAAAGAAGTCCCAAGTCTGTAGGTTTACTCGAGGAACTACAGTTTCCTTTGTTCTTTGTTCCACATATCCACAACATTCACCCTTACACGCTCTGAAGACTTGAACAGTTAATAGCATATGTCAACTCACCTACATCTCCATTCCACCGAGAGAGATGTCACAATGGTAACACGTTTGACTGTCATTCAGGAGTACGTGGGTTCGAATCCCCACTCCGGCTATCCTACATATTAAAGACCATGCTGGCCGAGCTCTACCCCTGTCGCCTTCAGTTGCCTACTTTTCATTCGTTTTTAATGACCGCTGTTTTGCCAAAACGTTAAGCTCCAAAAATAAAATACTCTCCATTTCATATCACCTGACCGACCCATCAGCAAGCTAAAGCAAACCCACCCACTCACTCACTCGCTTACTCACTCGCTTACTTACTCACTCACTCACTTAATCACTCACTCATTAAAGCACAGCCCTCAACCGTTGAACCTAAAGACATGCCATTTTAAGGGTGGCTTCCCTTAGAATTGATCTTCTGTAGGTCTTAAACCTGTTGAGATATCGAAATGATTTCAGAATATTAGTCAAACTTACGTAAATACTTAAAAAATCTATTTCATATTTTTTTTTTTTTTTCAAAATTTTACATTAATTGGTGGAAAGATAAACGTTCTAGAAATCCTGAAAAGCAGATAAGAACACGGAGAAATATTTATACGATGTTACGTTTTTACCGTCCTATTGCTACGTATAGCTCTTTGGGCATGGGCCTGTTTATATACATTACTATTTTGACGGCCTATCTTGGTGTAGTTGTTAGGAACACTGGTAGGTGGTTTTCGGTTCGAATCCTGCGTAGGGCAAGGTGACGGGGAACTCCTATACTATAATATACGTACATGTTAGTTCCAACCGGCATAATTTTAAATTTGAAGTGTACAGTACTAGATGTTAAAATAATAGTGGACGTAGTCGAGAAAGAGACAGTTGAGATAAGAAATTTGGTCAGCTAAGGATTTGAGAGGCGGTGACGTTAGGTGAATATGGAGTAGCATTTGGAATGAAGGTCGGGGTAAACGAGAGATCCATGAGGAAAGTCACTGACCTGCGGCATCGTAAATTGGTACGATTATCACATGTGAAAATCCGGTTTACTCTGACGGCGATTGACTCCGTATTACAATAATGTTAGTAACTTTTATAATAATAGCGGGCGAAGCTGTGACCGGGCAGTTAGTTATACAGAGTGCGGAAAAATTACACGTCTTAAATGTAGGGTCTGACTTACCGTTAAGTTGTTACACGCATCCGAAGTTACGCGTCATGGATTGCCTACTTCAAGGCGCGCTTTTGTTTACATCTGAGCCATCGCTGTGAGCCGTCAACACCTGTGCTTTCTTGCCGATTTTTGACGAGTGAAATAATATTAAGTACGCAGAAAAATCAAAAAAGCACAAAAACAAAAAAAGAAAACGTTTTACCCGGGATGGTGTTTGTAATACAAAAAGGCAAAAGTATACAATAAATGTTCAACGTTTCTTCCACTGACATTTCGGCAATGTTCACATCGACATAACATTGATTGGTGAACACGTTCGAAAACACACCGGCCATATCTCTAATTTGGTGTACTGCTTCCACGATTCGCGCTGCTAAATCTTCCTCGCTTTCAACAGGGGTCGCGTAAACAATGTATTTGATAAATCTCCACAAGACAATATCAAGGGGCGTTAAGTCAGGGGAACGTGGGGGCCACTTCACCGGTCCAGCCCTGCCGATCCACCTGTCAACCAAATTCTTCTGTAAGATGAGCACGCACTGCCAATGTAAAATGCGCAGGACAACCATCGTGCTGAAACCACATTTCACGACGCACATTTAACGGCACTTCTTACAAAAGTTCTGGTAGCGCCTCTTGCAGATCAATTAAGAATGCAATCCATGACGCGTAACTTCGGACGCGTGTAATAACTTAACGGTAAGTCGGAGACCCATGGTTCCTATCTTTAAAATACTTGTTTTAGTACCCCCAAGCCACCCCTACATTTGAGACGTGTAATTTTTCCGCATCCTGTATACTTTATTGTTTATCGTTGGCTTACTTCTAAAACCTCGTAACCCCATTTCAGAAAATTTTACAGGAGAGCAAAAAGAAAATCTGCGTAGTCATGCTACACCATAGGTACGAGGTTTTTTTTAAATTTGGTCATAGAAGAAAGCTAACGCATAATAGATTTAGCAGATTTTAACACTAGAAACGCCATGAAAATTAGCACCAAATTCATCTGGAATACAAAATTGGTAAAATATGGACTTTACGAGGTTCTAGAAATAAGCCAACGATATCCCGCCTAAGTTAAACGAGCAGTGGTACGTTTACAATGTGTACGTAGTTTGATATAATGTTCAGTGTTAGGTATATGGGTATAATGTGATTATATTTTATTTTCTGAGTATACATAATACAGTTTAACTTTTATAAACCGTATGCACGTAATACTTTTGGACTTCAAGTTTTATTCTCTTTCGTATTGCTTCATGATATTTAAGAGGACAAGTTTGCCATCGTATACGTGAAAAATAAAATAAACATAGGCCTATTTTCTATAAAAATTTTTACAAGTAAGATTATTTATAGTTTCGATCATAGGTGAAGTGATAATGCACAGAATAATTTCACACGTTTTTAAACAGTTGAATGTGAATGTGCTCAAACCTATAATTTAGTTATAATCGTAGTTAAATGTCTCATTTTTATATAATTAAGGTAATCAACTCATTCTTGGAAAGTTTCATATTTTCTTAGCCTACCTCATTTCAGTGCCGTCATAGGAATTCATCAGAGGCTTTGACACGCATTTCTTGCAAAAAAAAAGGTATTGAAATTTTATTTGTTTGAACGCAGTTATTTAATCTACTATGTACGAGTTGTACGCCGGTAGTAATAATAGATATAAAAATTACGAGTTGTTTATTTAACGTTCTTGACGGAACGAAAGGGCTGCAGCTCGTGTAGTTACTACCCTGTGAGTGTATAGCTGCTTAGAACCCGGACACGGTGCAGCTATGGGACAAGTGTGTGCAACTATGGAGGAAACTGGACCCAGACGCCCGACAAGGCTCACACACGCAGTAACGCAGACATGTCGGCACACATGACCAAGCTCCGCACCAAGCTGCGACACTGGACCTGCTGGGTCGCAGAGGGGGAGGGGCTGAAATGTGGCTTCGTTGACCCGTGAGGAACAAGTTCCACGCATGTAAATCTAAAAGCCAGACGGTGGGATGGGCTGCTATTAGACAGAGGAAAAAAACGTCAGATGGAATATCCTGCCCTGGATAACCTGCGACCGGAGGGATGGCAAATTGCCCATCCCGTTTTGGCCAGGATCAACTTGCTCCCTCTGAGACTGGGGTGAACAAGTCCTCCAACCACTATATATACGGCCAGGTTTACAGCCGATAGTGTCACTCGTCTTTGAGGCATCTTCCAGCGTCTTCCTGCAGTCTTCCACCGACCAACTCCTCAGCATCATGAAGGCCTGCGTGAGTATTCAACATGGATGCCTCCAACTGTATTTTCCTTATTTGAAAAGCAGAATGCTTTAATGTTATCTTAACTATTTACTATACTTGCTGTTCGCTTCAAAGTATGAAAAATTTTTCCAAATTTTACAACGCAAATCGGAGAATTTTTGTTTATGCAAACTTCTCCTTTAAGTATCTTATTCTTAGCAAAAATGTTATGAGGTGCAATGAAACCCATATTACCAAACAGATGTACAAACCTAAAATCACGGAGGACTCGAATCAGTTACCTGTAACTACGTACGCTATAAGTGAGCACACGTGTCAATAGGTAGACGAAAATAATCATAATTAAGTTAATTGTACACATACGTTAGTAAAAAAACTTACAATAGCTGAGATTTAACTAGACACATTCAAGCAGGGTCGTATCCGATATATTTGACTGTACATACGCTTAACTATAATTTTACTCTTATCGAATAAAAAAAGTAATGGCGCTATGCATTTCATTTCATAATATTTATAAACATACATTAAAACATACGTTAAAACTCGAGATCTCTCAATTTTGAATCACCCATATATGCTAAACGATTGAATCGCACTCTGGTACGAACTAGAAAAAAATATTTTTGTCTCATAGGGAGTTTAACGCCCATACATTGCAATTTGTAACGGACCTTGACCCAGCATTAACTCACTTAACCAAAGTCAGTTCTGTTCTGTGTTGCCTCGAAATTAACGTGTCACCTAACACCATAAAAGTTGAAGCTACGTCGACAGTACTGAGAATGTTTAGCGCGCTGCGCTACGTATACGGTTGTCGTGTTCTCTAAAATGACGGCAGCACAGCTGAGGTAAATGCACCCCAAGGCGTGATTGAATCGTCCCACAATCAGGAAGTCATGACGTCGAATCATGACTCCTTCGCTTCCTGTACTTCGAGGCCAACTAGTTACTTGCCCTTGGGCTGCCGAATATGCCGAGCATTGCTCTCATATAGTCATATATTTCGTCTCCAAGATCGACCGAACAACTTCTGCCACACCTGACCGCGATTTCTAGTTCCAATAACAATGGGAAAACGTAGTTAAGCTTAGTTATAAGAAACGCTACTATATTCACGTAAGTTTTCTATTGCCAACGAGATGGTGACGTGCTTTATAATGTTCAAGGCTATACAATAATTTCAGTAAATAAAACACCTAACATTGTGACTCAATGCGAGAGCTTCTACCGCCATGTTTAGTTGCGTTTAGGGCAGATTTCCTTGGAGTTTTAAAGTACCTAAATCAACGAACGGGCAGTTCATGGCCGCGGTTGGGACAGTGACTAACCAAGATGATCCGGGTTCGATTCCCGGTGGGGTCGGTCCCTAGATTTTCGCATATGGGGATTGTGCTGGACGATGCCGCTAATTGGCGGGTTTTCTCTGGGATCTCCCGTCCGTCCCCCTTTTTCACTCAATCTCCTCATACGATATTTAATTGAACACGTTGTTGGCGGGATGAATAGTTAGTTTTATTTACGAACCATTACCGAAATATTTTTCGTCGCATGGATGCCTCGAAAGGTTTTACGTGAAATTAACGTTATCACGAATTCAAAAACCGTATTATAAAGCGGGTTTGAAATGTGGTGTCAGCAGTTTACAAACCGTTGAACTACGGTTCTGACCAAAATGCGACGGGGAGGTAATCGAAAGTGTGTTTGATTCGCTGGGTTTTGTTTAAAGATGTAGGAATTGTGTTTCCCTGTAACTGCTGTGTTTGGATGTTTCCCGACATGGGTCTTTTACCCTTGTAACACAAGGGGCTGCGGTTGATGCTGTGGCTAGAGCACTCGTCTACGACAATGGTGATCCGGGTTCGATTCCGCGTGTAGGGGGGGGGGGGGGTTCCGTGTCGGACGATGCCGCTGGTTGTCGGAGTCTCTCGTTCCCCCCGTCGCTTCATTCTGGCGCTGCTCCATACTCACATCATGTCAGTCACTCCTCACCAGCATTAAATACCTAGATGATAAGTGCTGACCGAGATCTCTGCACTTATAACACACACGACACATTTGTCTGCAAGTAATGGAAGAACGCCTCTCTTCATTATTGCGTTTCATGTTGATATACATAAGGCGCGGAATAAGTGTGAGCCTGAGCAACTGTTACAAATGTGATGTATCGGTGTAAGTTATGATAAGGGGAGGCTAGAAGGTAGACCGATAACGCTCATTTGACACAACCACACCTGCAGCTACTGCACTGAGTGAAAATATAATGCGTTCTTTCCGACTCGTAGTACGCGTGGCTTAACCCATACTCGGACTCATTCTGCGCTCAGTGCTCTGATACAACATTTACAGTACTGCGAAAGTAAATTAACTTTGTCTGCTTGACTTCGCATATGCTTCACCGACTTCAATTCCTTCCTGACAGTCAACAACTTCGACGCACACAAAATGTCTGCGTTACAATTCTTAACATTTTGGTAATTTTGGTCCACGGTGGCGTATCACGGATTTCTTGAATGTATACTCTCTTTCTTAATGGGAATAAACAGACTAAAAGCGTGGTGCTTTTTTCTTTGTGTTACTTTCACAATTTGTAAACTGTCCGCTCATACGATTTTTTTTAATAAGACACAATGCTATATTTCCGTTTTAGTATAAATAATAGTTACTGAAATTTTTATTAACATTGGCTTTTCCTTATTTTGGAGGAACTTAGATAAATAAGTAAAATTGGAGTGCCATAAAATATTATGTTTCCTTTGTATAACAAGATATATTTGTTGGTACCTCACTCCTAATGTCGAAGGTACAATTGTAACTGTAAGCAAAGGTGGTTTTCTTCCCTAAAGGTTTTTCCATCCCCAACATAGGAAAATTGGCGGTGCAGTTTCTTAGCACATACTACAGTTTTTCCGCCCAATACACTACACTTCTGATCAATTTTTGTCACTAGCCAACATCTTCAAACTACGACGTACATGGTTCTTACTCTGGTAATGCCCTTGATGGGAATCCTGATCAAATGGAAAATTAGTTAATTGGCATAAGGCATAATTACTGTTCAGTAGCAACCTGAAGGATTACAGCACTTAAATGAAAGTTTAAAAAAAATCTTAAATTATTCAGAGCAGTAATTTTGTGTTTTATTTGCTTGCTGAAATAACTATTTATTCAGTATTTTAATCATCTGAGGAGACTAGTGTTACAAATGCTTTTACAAATACATAACTGTATAGTACTTCTAACGCAAAGGATTTCCTACATAATTAACCGATTGTGCAATAAACCAACCGAAACTATTATCTCCGTTTTATGATCCCTTATTCACGGTCCATGAAACGCGGTTATGTTTAGTCATGAGGTTAGAATGTGTAGGGTAACATTTCTTCTTATAGTCGTTCAAATAGAAATACGTTACGACACACTGCATTGCTTGCATGCTTTTCAGACTTATCCTGGTGATAGAACAAACCCGGTCATGTGGCTCAGATAAAACTACCTAACCCCAACAAGTTACTTAATGTACCCACCTAAAGGTGTCATGTTAATGTCGGATGTTTCCCCGAACAATGGGGCGAGTTTGTGGCTGGAAGCCTTGCAGTATAAAAACATTTTTTTTGCCACTTCACAGACAACGTGGCAAATATTTTTTTTAAATAATGAACCTGCAAAGTAGCTTAGTTGCAAAGTTTATATCTGTTCAAAGTATAATGTATTTGTAAGAAAAAATGTGCTGACATTTAAACAATTCAGTAGCAATCTGTATGGTAAAGTTAGTTACAGTTATTTAAAGACCAACTTTATGCTGAAAAAAAAAATGTTTTTGAGCTTTTCTTTGCTCTTAGCAAGATTTCTTTACTGCAATCAAAACATCTTTGATGTAAAGAAACACTCCTCCTAGCCTTTCCGGCTCTCCGGAGCTTCTGTTTCCCTTTCAACTGCTTCTTACAGTATAAATTATATATATATATATATATATGTATGTATGTATATATGTGTATATATATAATGACTGATTCAAATGTTATGTTATTGTAATGTACACCACATAGAAAGCATTTTTAAGGGGGGTAATATACATATATATCCCTTACAGGTCAATGCATTACAATAAAATAACATTTGAATCAGTCATTTGAGAAAAAAACACCACATGTCACATTTTCACTACAAAATTTATTGATATTTACTCTTACGTGACACGTAAACCAATTTTTTTATAATTGACATTACCTTATTTAGAAGGTTTATCACAATATATATTTTGAATTTAATATTACATAACAACACTTTCTTGAAAATGACATGCGCTGTTTCTGAAATGACAGATTCATTTGTTTCCTTGACTGTGTATGGTGTCGCGAGGAGTGACGTGCCATATGTGTGTGTATAGGTCGCCGTATTGTTCGCCCTGGTGGCCGTCAGCTGTGCTGTAGAGCCGCTCAAGGACTTGAAGAAGCCTCTGTACGTGGCGTCTCCCTACGCCGCCTACCAGTATGGGCCACAGCTCACTTACCCCACCTACCCTGGTGCCTACCCCGCAGTGCTGCCCGCTGCTGGCTTGCCCGGTGTCTACCCTGCGGCGCCCGCCATCTACCCTGCACCCGGCGTCTCTCCCTTGGTCGCACCCCTGCCCTACGTTCACTGAGCTGATCTGCTAGCCTTCACACCGCCTTAAACCTTCCCTCCTTCCCTTACACCCTGCTCCTCCTGTGTACGTGATCACGTCAATAAACTTACTGCCTTTACAAAAATACTTGCTCCGTGTTTGTCTCTTCGTAATCAACACCTCTCCTTTTAGTCTTCGACATCTACTCATAGGGGATGATATGCACTTTTAATCCCTTTATTGCCAGCTTTTTTGCACGAATATATGGAAACTGCCGACGTATTTTTCAGCATTTTGCAGTTATTTATTAAAATGTTAACAACAACATACCAGTGAAGGTGATTGAGTTAGAAAAAGTTCTACTGGTAATTAGAGGTTCCGTTTATCCAGTGCAATGTGTCAAAAATATTTTTTTAATAAAAAATTTAATTAAAAATACAGGACGTATATATCGGCTTCTGGAATTTTTCGCACAGACAACCAACGCCGATATTTTGACTCTTAACACTGAGAATGATATAATCTCTACGGGTAAGTTGGCAGCAGCATAGGAAATATGGTTTCACGAGTGTGGTGTGTGTATATACATAATCTGCGCCAATATCCTTAACATGTTCCAGTAGTATTTGACAAATCAGCAATTTCAGTAACTCATTAAGTCATCGCATGGATGACCACATTAACTTTTGTATTGAGTGGAAGGATATGCAAAAGGCTGGAAGGTAAAAAAAAAAGGGGGGGGGGGTTTGAAAATATTCAAGTAGGAACCAAGCATACCTCACGGATGTTGTTATTTGCAGCGTTTCTACCTAACGCTAGCTACTCAATAGTTGCTAAGCATATCTTAAATATTACCGACGACCTGCTTATCTTTTGGTCTGCATTCGAAATTTATTAATAAATGAGTACTTAAAGGGATATCGGTATAGTAATAACAATGACTTGAGTTTCGGTTCTTTGTCATAAAAAAACCTTTTACATGACTTAAAATATTTTGTTTTATACAATAGTGTATTACAACTCTCTGAGAACTTCAAAGTTTTGACAGAGACTTTTAAAATTGTTTTTTGTACCGAGTGTGGCTCACTATGATCACTCAAAATTTCTCAGCACAATTTTATCTAACGCAAATGGGTTGAAAAAATATATTAATTTATTTTTGAAAAATTGATTTATGTGGACTATAAGTAGGCCTATGAAGTCTTAGCAAAACATATAAGAAGTGTAACTTTACTATCGAGAAGAAACAGATAAATCCAAGGTGGTAGGGATCAATACCCCTTAACTGTCGTAGTTTTCGTCGCTTGTTTTCAATAATACCTCTCTATCGTATCATAGTTCACATACAAACATGTACTGAACATACGAAAAGGCAAATGACAGTTTCTAAAGGATTCTTATTTGAATTAAAAAGACTGCCATGAAATTATAATTTTCTCTGGATTCCTAGTAATAATATTAATTAAATTAACTTACAGTATACGACAGACATTGATTAAGATTAACCCATGTAAAAACAGTCATCGCTACAAATACTTATACTGCCAGATAAGCAAAAATTTCCTTTCAGCTTGTTCCATAGTTTTTTTAAGACTGATGCCATTAACTCAAATATTTTTAAAAGTAAAAGCTTACAAACAGTTGGAGACAATGTGCATACACACGATGCACAATACTGCAGATGTGTTTTTAAAAATAATGTACCATTCGTAAGTAAAAAAAAAATTTTTTGCTTCATTTTCGCTTATTTTTACGACAGAAAACATGGTACTTTTGGCGACAAAATCTAAAAAAA
>PNEQ01133496.1:43174-75070 GCA_003012365.1 Medauroidea extradentata | reverse complement strand
AAAGAACATGCCCTTAAGTTAAGGCTTCTGTGAGACTGATTCATTACGAAGTAAAGTAGTAAAAAACAAAAAATAAATAAATAAACTTAACTTGTGATGATCTTTCAGTTACATTAAAATGTCTATAAAAATTCAAGAAGATAAGGTAATTTTACGCAAAAAAGAGAGATTCAGATCGTATAAATTTTACAAACTGTTAAAATTATTTGGTTATACAGCTTTTGGGAATTAACTTCGAAGATAAAACACTTAATTTGAAAGTTCCTGGCAAAAAAATCTAGTAATAAAAGAAGGAAATATATTGCTCCACTTACTGAAATAGATTTTTTTCTTACTGAAGTATTTTTACTCTGTGTATGGAAACATTAAAAAATAAGGATGTGACAATGATTGATTCAAAACAGCAATTTATATAAAGAAATAAGTGGAAAAGTGATGACTCTGTAATCACGCTAAAATACATGGGTCTACATTGAAGGACGCCATAGATGTATTTTAACTTGGAAACTTAATTATATTAGAAATATTACATTCACAGACTCTCATAGCAGAAATTAAACGACGATTAGAAACTAAGGAGCTACATTAATCACTTTACTGCACTCATACTTCTGTATATTCTCTGTTAAAGAACGTTCGTTACTATTATAAGAAGCAACTACAGTTTGCTGTTGGTTTAGCCATAAAAAAAGTATGCCTATTTCTACAAGCATAAATAATAATTCGCGCTGTTGCATTATATATTGTGTCCGAACTACATGACAGTTTCAGTAAAGAAACAGCAACTTTACGCGAATATCCTCGGCATTACAATTCCTCTGGCACCTTGAAAGATGGTACCTCGTAATAATTAGTCAGTGACAGAATGCCCTAGTGTTCTACAGGATGACGCAAAAATAAACACACGACAATATTGACATTACATGTCCGTTATCATTTTCCATAATTAAGTAATGAACGTATAAAGAGTAGATTACTAGTCTGTTATGAATTAATAGTATCCGGCGTTGAGTTACACATCGCTACGACGTTTCTCTCATTGTACGTATAGAAGAAATTTAAAAACCTGCATCATTTTTGCGCCAACTGTAATATCAATACTAATTTTAAGAAATTATTTTGCAAAACATTTCCTGACATCACACTCTAGACTGACAAATACACCATTCAGAGAGCTACAGTTTATTTGACAATATACTACATATATACCAGATGTTCGGAAACTGAGTTTCATAAACTCCAAAAATAATTTATTTTGTAAATTTTTAATTAAACAGTCCTAAACACTTACATTACTAGAACTATTACACCATTAAAGGAAGCAATTTCCTACACGTATTGCTTTTATGTTTGTTTCCTTGTAACATATTATTTTCATTTAATTTAGAGTTTAAGATGATGTAATAAGATGCAACAATAAACAGAATTTTCTAAGCTTAAGTAATCTTTTATCCATAGTTTATGACGCGAAACTGGAATTAAAAAAAATTAGTTTATCTCCAATTTCGATTACACAGATCACAACAGTATCGGCAGATATACAAACCTGGCCTTAAACCAACTGTTAAGCTAAGCTTCATGTCTTACTTGGCCATTTTAATATATTATTCCTGTACACGCTAGGTTATCGAAAAAAATAACGTAATGCAATATTAAACGGAAATATTTGCTTCAACTGTGTTTACATATGTGGCGTACACGGCTAGGGGGGCAATGCGATGCGAACCTTGCGTATAGAACAACCGCGTTACACCATATACCACATCGCACCTTGCACCAATTTATATGCACACGTTTGGTCGTACCCATGGTGGGAAGAAGGAACAGGTGAAACCGTGCGCATATACCATCCATCCTCGCCTGCCTCTTAGGCCGGCTTTACACATTGGCCCAACACCCGACCTTGGAAGGAATCGACCAGTGTGTAAATGGTGCTTGGCTGATCTTGGAATGTTGGCCATGTGTTGGAAGCTTTGCCATTCATCGTCGGTTTTTGGTCCAACCATCAAAGGGATTGGCGTATGCATTGGCGTTAACTTGGTGTGTGTTTACACATTGGTGCATGCATTGGTGTTGTGATTTCACAAATTTTTTGTAATTTGAGAGGAAAATATTGTTATACGAAGTGTTGAAGTAGATCAGTGGACATTATTCTGCACATATATGAATGTAGTTGCAGCAATTTCCAAATAAACTTGACCCTAAATTATCATGGAATTTAAATTGGCCGTATGATTGGTTAGACATGAGTTGGACCAGTGTGAAAATAGCGACTGGCCGTTTCTTGGTCATTGGCATTTATTCCTTCCAAGGTTGGCCCAATATCTTGGACCAATGTGTAAATTCGGCCTCAAAGTTAGCATGGTCACACCTGCGCGCCACAGACAAACTCGACACAACGCAAGGCACAGAGCAGTGTGGGCAGCCTGACGGTTACACCGGTTTCCTTCTTTTCACCACGGTCTTTCAGTTATAACTAACTGTACACGTGTGGTAAGCCACAACTTCAAACTAAATTAAGTCATATACACTTTTCTTGGCATAGTTGTAAACGACTTTTGTGTAACAACTGGTCCGAATATCTTTGGCTTTAAGGCGTTGAGGTTCCTGGCAACCCTAATTCAGATATCTTCTTGTTTGTATAAACTACAATTGAAGTGTGGCAGTTAAATATTTCTCAGACAACGGTAGCAGATTTTGCAGCATCAGTTTATATTTTCCAGTAAATCAAAACTTTTCAAACATAAATGGTATACTATTTTTGCCCTAAAAATGGTAACTATGACTCTACAGTACTATTTCGGAGAAAAGGATTAAGTTACGTAAGTATCTAACATAATTTACATATAGTAACACCACATTACAGTTTGCTGCCAAGGAAAATGGAATTGTCTGTAAGAAATATTTCCACATTTGTTCAAGGAAAGTCGGATCACATTACTACCATCACAAATATTATGTGACGTCAGCAGCACGTGCCAAGTAAATCAATGTACACTCTCAGACTATGTGAGTATCTGAAGTGATAATTAGGCACTCTGTTAACATAACAGTCGTTATCCTCCTGGAAAAACGTACATTATGTAAAGTGCTTAAAATAATGTGATTACTGGTTTATTTCTTACTTTCTAAGTGTGGTTTTACTTATAAAACAGAGTATTTTATGTATGGTTTTCGTACAGCAGTGGTTGGCACAGTATTTGAACAAATTACACCAATATCATCGAACAATCGTCGTGGATACTGCAAAACATCATAGCCGTTGATACAAAACCTAAATACATAGTGAGGTATGCGATGAATGATCTCACTGTTATATGTAAGAATCTCACTAAGCAAGCGAATAAAAATGTCGTGTTTTTAGATTGATTCCCGCAATGGGGGTAAATGTTTGTTGAAATATTGTGGACACACACCATTGCCGAGTTATATTGTCTCAGAAAACCAAGAGTGAAACAAAAATATATTAATAAGAGTAAGTGGCTGTACCCTACACATACATAAACAACGAAACCTATAGGACATCCAAAAAGGAACTGGGTTAAATCACAGCAAATACTAATTAGCAAAAAATTTAAGTTCAAGACAATCAACAAAGAGAAAAAACAAAGGAAACTGAGACAATACAGGAATCCATAAGTAAGACAGCACATATAACAATTAGGACGAAGACAATATTACACGCAAAACAGGCAGATCCAACAGCGACATCACAGACCCAAGACTAGACAAACAACGATGAAAACACAGAAGAACACAGAAATGTTTTCTCAGACGAGCTAGTCACACGTTTCGGGAGCTGACATCTGCTACCGTCTTCAGATAGACTGAAGTGAAAACTGGAACAAAAATAGCCAGTGTTTCAGTCTTGTGTTTTTGACTCCACTGTTGGGTCACCCTGTTTTGTGTGTGATGTTGCCTTCATCTTAGTTATTGTATGTGCTCTCTTAATTTTGGAGTCCTGAATTTCCTCAATTTTTTCTGCTTTATTTGTTTATAGCTTTAAATTTTTCGTTATTTGTACTTTCTATGATTTGACACAATTCCTCTTGGTACTTCTTACGTTTTGTTATTTTTCCTTAAGCGTGATTTTTAGGCTGTGGCGTACACGGGTAGGGGAAAATGCGGGGCGAATATTGCTTATAAAACAACGTCCGCGTGACACTATACACCACTTCGAGTCGTGCGCCAACGTCTATGTACACGTTTGGTCGTCGTACCCATGGTGGGAAGAAGGAACAGGTGAAACCGTTCACTACAGCCAATTCGGCTTGTTCATTCTTCAATGATTTCTCTTATTTCACTCTTGATTTTCCAAGATGGCATACTATTGCAATGGCGTGTGTCCACACTGAAAAAAGAGTATAGTTGCAGGTACCATACTTCTGCTAAAATAGGGACAACAAAACAGTTTGGTTGTTGGTAATACTCTGGACAGTTCTTTCAACAATATGTTTTGTAGAAAAACAAATACCCTTGTTGCTTTTACAAACCAGATGGTAACTTCTACAAAACAGATTGTTGAAAGAACTGTCCAGAGTTGTACCAGCAAGCAAACTGTTTTGTTGTCCCTATTTTAACACAAGTATGGTACCTGCAACTATACTCTTTTTTTAGTGCACAATATCTTGAAAAATCAAGGTATAAATAGGCGTTCACTAAAAATGACAGTACAATGAACCATGTTGAGTCTGAAGCACCAAAGAAGATTATTGTTCTCTGAATTTGTGTTGTCGATGATACGTCGTTGGTAACTGCTTCGGTAAGAATAGCAGTCTATAACTGAAGCTGTGTTGATAAACGAGACGATTTTTCAATGAGTCACGTTTTTTTACACAGGCTTAATAGACCATTGGTTTATCACACAAGAAAACTCCGAAGAAAAAACACCTGTAACATTTGTTGAAACATCACATTCTGTGGGTGCAGGGTTACGACGTGGGGTGTTTTCTTCTTGACATTTCTTGGTTGCATTTATATCTACATATCTCTCAACTTACAGTTATTGGGTATTAAGTCTTCATTAATGTACATAGGACGTGCCAGCATAATAATGCGACTTCTTAAACCGTTCAAAATGTAACTTCATTTGTGGATTTCCTTCTCCCGTACTGTAGTCGTACTCAGGTAACGTAAGACAGTGCACGGCCTGGAGCATGGCAATCAAATGGTGATTCAGTTTTTATGTTTGCGAATACTTCTGATGCAACAGCATTATTTGCATGAAATATATGTGAAATATGAAGTGTGAAATTACCTCGAAATTGATTGCAAAGAGTATTTTTTTTTTTGCAGTTTCCTCGCCCTTTGTTTTTTCTTATGTCAATTACTTACGTACAAATAACAAAAGAATTATTCGCAGTGGTTCGTAGCCATAGTCGTTTGTTATTAGTAGCTTTCTATTGTTCGTTTACACAATAAAATTGTAACGCACAACATATTAGATGGTTAATGTAGACTATTAAAATATTAGGTATAAAACATCACAAAAGTACGCTTTATAGGGGTAATATTATATTTAACAATGGTTGGATTTAAATTGCTTCTAAAGTCTACCTTTCCTTCTTTACGAGGTCTAAACGAAGCCAGTATTCGTTGTTTATTGTTTCCGGGCTACAATTCGCAAGGCCAGGCGTCGCTATCCTGTACTGTCCAGTAGCTTACGTGACATCGATTTGGCTGTCAGGGCAAGTTTTGAAACCTTGGTAGCAGGCCTAATGCGTAGTATCAGTCACATGTACGGTTACCAGACGTGTGGCAAAAGGAGGCCATATCCTCCTTTTTAAGTATTATTAACGTCCGGCACATTTTTTTCATGATTCTCTAAATGGTCGGATTTTTTAGAGAGTTAGACATTACACGAAATAGTTAGTCCCCTTTAAATGAATTCTTGTATTTATGGTTTGTACAATAAATAAAGTGATTCAAGTACTAGCATTTATTTCAAATGGGTATGTAAATATTATTGAAGTAATATTAAGTATATTATTATATATTTTAAGATCATTCTTCTGAACTTCTTGCAATTGCAATGATGTTCTGAAGAACGCTGAAAACTTAGGCTACAAAGCCTACGAGAAAAAAACTAATTACGTCGTTTATTTAGCGAGAAATACACTCCTTTTTTGTCGTCAGCGTCTGGTAACCGTAGTCACATACGAAGGGAAAAAGCAACCAACTAGATAATCACAAATCACTAACACAAGCTACTAACACATAGCCAACAACTGAGGATGCGCATTGCTGGAGCGGAGTGTTATGCAGTGAAAATATAACTAATTAAATACCTATGATAGTGATTTGATAGATTCGTTCTGCCTTGTGTAACACATCTACGTGATGCTTGTACATTGGGAGGGATTGCACTACACAGCTTAACTCTATAACGAAATGTTATTCATTATTACTTATTTGAAAATGAAATCAAACTGAAACTTGTTAATGGTATAACAGTTATACGTTAACGTCCGATATGTCCTTAGTTTATGCCTACATAATTTTCTATTGTAATTCTGCATTCACACGTTCTCTTTACTTTAAGTTAAACAATACGTGTTTTTTTAATGTTAGCTTTCTATAAAAAATAAAGACAACACACATATTGTCCCGGTTAATACAAACAGTATATGAATATTTAGCAGGAAGCAGTTTTTTTTATTTAAGAGGGCTTTACAACTCGTTGACATCGAGGTCAGTAGAGACAGAGACAAGACCATACACAAGGTCAGAAACTGGGAGAGGAATCGGGCTTGATCTTTGTTAACAAACCATCCCAGCATTCGCATGGTGTTATTTCGGGAAATCATGGGGGGGGGGGGAAGTGAGTTTTTCACAATGAATATAGTACGCATATTTTTTTTACATTAATTTTTGTATTTCACTCTGAATATGTTTAAGTTTAAGTATGGCGAGGATTTCGAATCTAAAAATTCCGTGATGTAATCCTCAAAAGCTTGACGGTCACTTTAAAAAAAAAAAAAAAAAACCGCATTACCTATGTTAAATTTTTCTACATTAATGTCTAATTTTAAATGTAATATTAGTGTGAGAAACTATATTAGACGCTTAGATTATTACCTTGCCTCGCATTATGCAAATTATGTGTAAATAAGACAAATAATACGCAACACTAAATATAAAATTTCACGTAATTATAATCATTCACCTTAAATATCAAATAATACTTATGCAACACTAAACATAAAATTTAACTATATTATCAAAATTAAAAGCAGAAATAAGCATATAATTGTAAAATGTAATGCTCCCACTAAGAGAAATCGACAGTAATTTTCTTAACGTTTTACTTATGATACAAAAATGAGTACTTACCACATAAGAGGTGATGCTTCCTCTTAATGGAAAGGGAGATAAAATGTTCGGCTAGTCTTAAATTTGATGTGCATGCATTTTATTCGTTACATTCGAGAGTCGGAAAGCATATATCTGATGCAACTGAAGTAATCGTTTGATATTGAAGATTTCGTATTATGAGAGTCACGTGTCATGTTGCAGAAGTTTATCATGTATTTAATATAAAATGTCTGTTATTCGCCACGCATAGACAGAAAAGTTGTTCTAGGGATAGTGCCTAATAAATAATTCAGTATTTTAGTATATTTTCTTTGTGAAATATTTGCTGAATATCATGTCAGCGAGTTGTCACAACCGCCCAACAGATAAACTGACGTGTGCATATATTCCCCCTGACACCAAGGTCACGTCAGATATTGTCGTGGGCCTGAACGAACCACGCTCGCTAGTCGTGAAGGCGTAGCCAGTTGTGTTTTGAGATACACCCACTGCACATGCGCAGAATACATTATTCAAGCGGGCCACGTACTGCACAGCCTCCTTTACAGGATGTTCTCGAGCAACACCGTCAAACACCGGTGGTTGATTTCTTATTAAAAATTAAGAAGGAAACATAAAGGTCACCTAGCACCTAAATGGAATGTTAAGGTAGCAACAAGCTCTTGAAAATTGAAATTTGAAACAGTATTTTCTGAAAATATCGGAAACCATGTGACATAGAACGACAACACCCAAATGTTCTTTGGTACCTTCTGCTTTAATGAAAATAACAGTGGTGGCTACCCTTGTATTGCGTACAACTTTTGCTGCGTCTGGCAAATCGAGCATTTGAAGGAGGTTTATTTAGTGTTGTGAATTACGTAACAAAAAATATCCCTTTGTTGCAATTTCTTATAACCTGCCGCTTATACTCGAAACGCACTTGAAGGTTAGCTCAGCGATACAGAGACTAGAACATAGGTAATACTGCGTACATGCGTGTTTTGCGTCGATGTAAAGAAGATGGTGGACATTCACTGTAAACAGCATCTACCATACTGTGATTAGCTCGCGATACCATAGATGGCACTCTATCGCTGCAGACGGAACGTCATGTGTGTTGTGAACGAAAATGGTGGGTCTCGAGTAGTTGAAACAGGTTGACTGTCATTGCCAAACTGACAATAAACCAACACTGAGTTACTCCGTGAGGCAATACCTGACCAAAACTGTTGACGTCGGTAGACAGCGTAATCCATGCTTATCGCTTGAGTAAGGCCAATGTATAAAGCACACAGACATTTCTTGTACAAGAAATATAACATTAAATGTGTACACGAAGGTTAACTCTTGTTAGCAGCATACTTGCTGTTATCCTACTAACTTGTCATCAGTTCACTGGGCCAACTCTCATGTGAGAGAACATGTACTCCTCAAATACTTTTAATGCAGATTTCGAAGATGCATTGGAAGCAACTTGAGTAAATATAGTAAAATAGCTGGTAGAAGACAATGTCCTGGTTTCAGTGATAAATTGCAGAGTCAGGCAATCTTCCTATAATAGATTCTTACTTCTACCCCGACGTTAGTTATTTCGAAGTATTTTTTTATTCTGTAAGCTATTTCGTTCATGTAACGTATAAAAGTGTTTATTCACGTTCAACTAGTACAATATAGATATAATAACTATGACTGTGCCTATCCCGTAGTAGTTAGTATAGTGAGTTATATGTACAGCATGCTATCCACTCTAGGATTATTGGTGGCCGTTCACACGACACAAGTTCGCTACATGTTGAGGTGAACAGGGAGATGTTTACCTAGTTGTAGGATACAAGAAATACATCCATGTTAGCTAAGTATACGATTTTTATCGCAGAGTTTGCAGCTCACGCAATTCGGAGCCAATTACAATTGTGCAAGTCCTATAGTTAATTATTGTTCTGTGCACAATTGGGTGTTATATACCGCAGCCGCTTTTCTCTATTTATGCTCGCAAATAAAGCTTAACTAAAATTAAAATTTACCTACGTATAAGCGCGCGATCACATGAAATATCTGTCCAGTTTACTTTTCCAGGAATTTCATTTAGTAAATCATTTATGTTTTCACCATACAAGTCATACAACTCTGATGCTGTGACTTCGCCTTTGCAAACAGAATGTTAATAAGAAAGTTACTGTAGTAAAATAAACAAACAACTGACCAACGAATATTCGTGAGGAAAGGACAATATTCTGAGAGGTGACAGTATTCGTCTTTATGATCAAAAACGTTCATAAACATGTTGTCAATATGGGACGGTTGTCGAGATAGCCCCATCTGAACGTACAAATTAATAAACTCTAATATTATTGTTATTTATTTGGAGCTATGTTCCTTGCTTCAGTTACAAGTAAATCCCAAGATATAAAGAATAACACACCAATCTTATTTTTCCATACATAGCTGTCATAACAAGATTGCAATACCCATTAATGTAATTTTTTGTCCAGTGCCAATGCTTTCAAAATATCTTAAATATTTCACTATCGACCTCAGTTTATTTGTCAACTCGCTGAATAATATGATGCGTTGTCCATCGAAGATCATCATGACGTTCCCGTATGACAGTAAAAGCATCCACTATGTGAGCGACTTCACACTTTGCCCAACCTCAAGAATAATAATCTAAGGGGTTAGGTGGGGAGACTTTGGCAGCCAGGGAATAGCACTACTACGGCCAATCCACCGATTAGGAAACGTAAATGGAAATGATCCCTTACCTCGTTCCTATAATGAGGAGGGACTACATCATGCTGGAGGTATAGAAGACGTATGTAGCCAAAGGTAGGTACATCCTCGAGTAGTTCAGGTAATGTACCACTGTAAAAACAGCAGGTACCTTGCCCCATTCCCACGATCGTCGAAAACAATGGGACCCATCAGCCGATCATCCAACGTACCACACCACACATTAATACGTTCTTGAAAATTTGTCTCTACAGCAACGTGCGATTTTACAAAAGCATTGAGGTCGATGGTGGAATCTTTGAGAACTAATTGTGAAATAATTGGCACTGGACCGAAAATGACATTGTTGGGTATTGTAATCTTGTTATTACAACCAAGCTATGGAAAAATAATATTAGTGTGTTATTCACTATGTATTACTATTTACTTGTACCTGAAGCAAGGAACATATCTGCAAATAAAAAAATAACAGTAATTTGAGAGCTTATCAATGTTTACATTCAAATGGGACTACATTGACAACCGTCCCTATTGACACCCTTTTCATAGAACTGTTTTGATCACATCGACCAGTACTATGACCTCCTAGAATATTGTCCTTTCCTCCCGGAACAACCTGTATAATAGCACGTCTTAACCTTTTCTTAACTTTACGAGTTAGTGCGCGAAGAAATGCTTTTATAGACGGTATTTTCGTATTGACTATTTCATTGACGTTCGGTACAGTTCGTTCACTTAACATAATGCTTCTCATATAGACTCAACGTCATGTTAGAAAATATACGTCTATAAATTATTATACTAAATTATTATTTTCGATAGTAATTCTGCAAAAACGTACAATTTTTTTGTGATTTGCGTAAATTATACAGGGCAACAGCTTATATTTTACGGATGTTTGTTTCGGGATGAAATTGGGAAGTCACTAAATAAGTGATTTGTATGACTCAAAAACGTATAAACTACCAGTGATGCTATTTTTATTATATTGTCCAACACTTTTCTTTGTGCACTTTATTACCTGATTATTCAATAAGTACGCGAAAGAATAACATTCGTAATTTTTTTGATCCCATATGGGTAATTTTTCAGCGTGTTTGTGCTGCTTTGTACTCAGGGACAGCGTTAGTTTGTGAGAAGCTACTCGTCTTACGAGACATATTTCTCTGCAAATATCGGTAGTCATTCCCATGAAATATCTATTAGTGCGAATTTTGTTTAAAAGATAATGCTAAGCTTAATACTAGCACACATATTCAAACAGTTCCATGCAGAATATTTATCTGAGAGATGACTTGTTTTTAATTTGGAAACAGCCAATGAACCCGACATGGTGTAATGTGAATGCATTTAAGGCGGGTTGAAATTACACGTAGTAATGCAACTATAACTTTTAAAATATCGATTTTGAAGTTATGTAAAGATTTAGCACAAAATTATAACTGTGTGTGTTTTGATATATTTGCCAGTAACATGACATGTACAACAACTAATCAATATTTTTATGGTAAAATACAGAATGTTTAACCTGTGTTGCAATGTTTTGTATCAGTTTTTGAAAGCTTCTCCCTCGTGGCTGCATAAACCTATAATTTACATTAACTGAACATTTTTCCGTTATTGTGGCATACATCACTGAATAACAGTTTTGATAAAATTTATTTATTCAAATGTAATATATGCGTCCGTGATGCCTATATTGCAGTTATTAATGTTTACTAAAATTTTATTTATTAAGTTATTCCTCAACGCTTTAATGTTTGTTCACTATCCTGTTAATTATTTTATGATCTGTAATTAGTGATAATTATTGTAATTTTTTATTATTATATAATCGATCGTGGTCTTATATGTAAGGCATGATATTTTTCCAAAAGAAGGAGTAATTAGGTTGTTTTATGATTTATATATCTATGTTATAAGCGGTATTGTCTTTGGAGCAAGGGATAGGGGAGTTCTCTCTGGGAGACCAAGCGGGTTGGACGTAATGGCTGGAAGGCTACAAGACATACAAGGAACGACGACGACTTCGCCTTTCTGGGTCATTTCGAAGGAAGATCGTCTGGGTGAGCTGGATGCTCGTATTACCCGGTAGACAGAAGGACTGGGGCCTGCCTACTATAGAAGATTGGTAACGTTAATTTATCGCGTTACTGTGGTAGGGCCAGCCAGCACCGCCGTATTTTTATGTTTAAAGACATGTTGGTTTACACGTTGAGATCGCCGACTGGAAGTGCTGCAGTCTGGCTCTGCTACAGGGATTATCTAGTTGCCTAGGTCTTAGGGCTTCTGTAGCTAGATATTATTTTAAATATTCATCCCCAGTGTTTTCCTTGCTCCACCGCCATCTTGACTGAATTTTGCAGTATATTGTTTATAATTATTTCGTATTCCTGCTTCAAATTGTTAACATTAATTAACTTAGGTTACCATCTTGTGAATGTACTGGAATGGTCATCTATGATTAAATATTACGTGTGATACTATTATTTCCTGTCTATAGTAATATTCAGTTCCTTTAATGTAGGGTTCTAATGTCTTCTAGGAATACCTGGAACGGATCCACGCCACCTTGTTTGAAACCTGAGATAATATTCTGTGGTAATTAATTAAATGAATTTCAATTTATATTGGTTTAGATGTTGATTATTTCGAGCCTCGTGCATTCCATTATAATTATTACAGAGTTTTACAGAGTAAGTCTATTTAACACAAAAAAAAATCACACACATTTTAAAATTGTATGTATTTTAATTATCATTATTTAGTTGTGAATAGAAACTTTCATAGGTAAAAAAAGTATGTATAAAATTTACAAAATAATTTGATACACACACGAGTTACAGTCATTTGGGGTAACTTTGTAACATTTTGAGGTAACATTGTACCAGGGATTTTATTTTATATAATAGCTTTGTGGCATTCAACCACTATGCAAACTTTAAGATTAACAAATTTATTCATCTAGAACACAACCGTATTCTTAAATTCTGAAATACTTCATTTGAAATTAACCTAGGTTGGTGGTACGAAGTTGCCCTGACCGGTTAAAAGTTACCCCACATGACTGTATTAGCAATTACATTCTTTGCAATATTTAAATTTGGTTCTTGGTAGAAACATATGAGTAAGAATAATAATTAAAAGAGACTTGCTGAAGTGCTGAAATAACTTTGATTAACTGTGGTTTGACGTCGTTATCGCTAACAAAGTGTTCTCTTTTTACTCCCCTGAATTCAGTAACTAAAATTCTTAGCACATGACAAATAAAGTAAATTGTTTGTAGTTCTATAACTATAAGTAAAACAACATACATGAAGTGTCAAAACAATCTTCAATTCACAACGAAGGCTCAATTTTCAAGTGGTTAATACATTTAATTACAGATTAAAGAACAAATATAACTTATATTAATAAGCCCTAACGTTCAATATAAAAAAAATTAAAAAAAAGGTTGACTATAAACTTCTAAAACATCGTTTCTATTTATTTATTTATTTTTAATATGGTCACCTATAAAAGTTTTGTGACTTTGCGAGCTATTGCCGTAAAATTTACAACATATTTGTTGAAACCATATAGGAGCAGTTTCATTTTTATACTATCAGTCATTTGTAGTAACTTTTACTGTGATTATTCGTTGTGTTAAAAAGATTTTTTTTAAACCTTCTGGTCACAAGTTTAAAGTTTGGAAGGGACATGCTGACCCAAACAGTTTAATAAACAGATGTCCAGAAGTGCCTTCCCCTTTTTTCTTATCGAACTGTAAGCAATAAATTGATGTGGGTTAACGTTTTAGTTCGGCGAGCTTTTCACCAAGTACGTGCGCGCCAGACAGGAATTAACCGGCAGCTGGAGAGTAAAGGCAGTCATCCTAGTCACAGACTAAATTGTACTACACATGTGAAATGAGTGGGTCATCGCTTAACATCGAGGTCTTCATCGCTGGTGAGGGGTGACATGAGATGAGTATGGAGCAACACCGGAATGAAGGGGCGGGGGAAACGAGAGATCCCCGAGAAAACCTGCTGACCAACGGCGGGAATCGAACCCGGATCGCCCTCCAAACACTGTTTAACTTTTACACATAAGATAACATGTCATTTCCCCGAATAAAAAAAATTAGGGCCCATAGTTTTAGCATAATCACCTATCAAAAGTCACAAAATGGCAGTTGCGGTGTAGCCAAAATAATAAAAAATAATTAACTTGCAAAATCAAGATAATTCATATCAATGCTTAATGATGTGAACTACTTCAAGACACTTTTGTAAACACAAAGCGATATATTGTTGTATTTTTTTAAAATTGATGAAAATGAGTAAAATTTTGCATAACTTTGACATTCGGCTACTACTGAAATATTGAAAACTAACTTTTGTCAAAAATGTCATGAAATGCATTGATACACTGACTTTTAGTTTCCGTAATTTTGAATTCAATAGTTAATTACTTTTATTTTTTTTATTTTGGCTGCACCGTAATGGTAATTTCGTGACGTTGATGAGTGATTTTGCAAAAACTATTGGGCCTATTTTTTTTTATTTGGGGAAATGACGTGTTATCTGATGTGCAAAAGTTGAACGGGGTTTGGGTCCAACGCCCT
Organism: Medauroidea extradentata; assembly: GCA_003012365.1. Taxonomy (NCBI): domain Eukaryota; kingdom Metazoa; phylum Arthropoda; class Insecta; order Phasmatodea; family Phasmatidae; genus Medauroidea; species Medauroidea extradentata. Next base: position 60,438 of record PNEQ01133496.1, on the reverse strand, counting down.
TAAGCCATGTTGCTGGCATGTGTGGTGGAGTTAGCAGTCCTACCGGATATTGCACTTCTGCATTCCTAAATATTCTGTGCCCCGATCTCCGCGTGCGAAGGCAAACAACTGATCTTAGTGCATAAGCAGAGACATAAATCGGTAATATAGATGATTCACGATAAAGTCAACTTTTAAATAACCTTGCCTAATTCCTGTTTCAAGTCTGTCGGTATCTTTACACTGCTTGCTATACTCGGTTTCATAAAGTTTGGTAAAATGTAACAGCTGCATATGGGCAGTATTTTTTTTTATATTTTTTTATTTGTGGCACAATGCAAGGCACTTTTAATTCTAAAATGAGCCGGAAATGTCCATTCCACCATTTATACTGCAAAGTTTGTCTTCACTGTGCCGCAAACAACAAAATGTTAACAATTATTGTCCATAAGTAGCCGTCAAATTTTACTAAACTTATACGAAACGAAGTATAATATGATCATTTGGCAGCCACAGTAATCTAACTTCGTGAAAATTGCATCGTGAAAAGTACGTTCGTAGCTTTAGTTGCCTTCAAATTGCAGTCAATATGTTCTTGCAGGACAACTTACTCGATGCCATATCTCGGTGAAATTTTGAACTGTAGCGCAGGGTAGCGTGCAAGCCAACTCAACGATTAAAAATAATTGACTGAGTCAATTACTGCTTCCGTGAAATAGATTTAACTGTGCAGTCGGTAGAAACCTTAGTAAGTTGCTATAAATATTTTATTAAAAATACAAAGAATACAAAGAATTATGTTTCTATGTAAATATATTAAAGCTTGCTGGAATTTAATAAGGAAATATGTGGAACAACATTTGACAATTTGTTGCCAACTGTAAAAGGAGAGAGGCAACCAATGTTTACGTAGAATTATATGTAATACTTGCCAGTGATTATTTACAAAAATTTATATCAAAAAGGCATTGTTCATAGTGAATCAGACATGCCTTTGCAAAATCTATTCGGAGGGATGTCTTCCGACTTGCAAGCAAGTGTTTTTAACGCGGCAAACTTATTTTAATTTAATGACAGATTGGCAGACACGTACGACTCACTCTGCCAGTCTACACGTCGGTTCGGCAGCGCACCGTACCTGTGAACTCTGCTTGGCCCACATGTGCGTGGACCATGTGGCACGTAAAATGCCAAAGGAATTAAAGGAAATATGTATAGTTTTCTATTTGTAGCTGTGCGGGTGGACGTTATCGGACTCATGTTCCTTGAAACATTATATTTGCCTCGGCATGCTGTATCATCCCCTTAAATAATGCAGCACTTTTTTCAAACAATATATGTACAGGATGTAGTATAATTCGTGTTACAACGCTATAGGGTTCGGATTTTTACTCTATATAGAACAAAGTAAGTGAAGTGGATATACTTTGATCAACGTTAGGGAGGCCGCATGGATGTGGTTTCTAGCCCAAGGCGAACGAAGAGCTAAGGGTGACACAGCACGCTTATAATGCCTCATCCTAGTCTCTAAGCGTAAATAAATGAAATGGCGCGCTGTTTTCTCGCCGATACTCGTCTCTATGAGACTTTTTAGTGCTGACCTTATCACTGTATGGCCGAATGTATGGGATAAATGTGTGTTGTACCATCCTATACTTCCTTAAATGTTATAAATCAATATTATCATGCCTTAAAAGGATAGCTAAATCACCCATTTTCGCCATTTTTCTTCCGAGAGAAAATAAGCTTTAAATGTTATTGGTGGCCTGAAAGAAACAAACACGTGTGTACGTTGTTTGGATGCAATTCCTGAGCAGACATTATTCGCGTACGCTGAACAATTTTCGAATAAATTTGTTTCGACCGATGCTCTATACGCCGATCGATTACCTGGGCCACCTTAACAGCAAGTATTTCAGCGCTGGCGAGCTGTCACATACAGGTTGAGTATGGAGCAGGGACGGAATGAACGGGTGGAGAGACCCCCGAGAAACCCTGCTGACTAATGGCTCGTCCGGCACGATTCCCACTTGAGAAAATCTGGGCGTACCTCTTTGGGAATCAAACCAGGATCACATGGGTGGGAGGCGAGCGCACTAGCCGCCGCGGAAACGGCGGCTCTTATCGCGTTACTGTGGGACGTCATTGCAGCAGTTATAATAAACTTCGTACGAAACTAGTCGTATTGAATCAGTTCGACGGTAGGAATTGTCTGGTGTAGTTCTCCTCAATAATGTCAGCCGTTCCGCGGCCCCTGCTCTGTAAGTCATGAGACCTGTTGTTTAGCAAGAATGCATTTTCAACCTATATTCATACAACTTTTTTTGTTCCTCTAGACGTGAGGGCTTATTCCCACAAAGTATTCAAGAAAAACGCTTTTTTTTTGTGGCAACAAAATAATTATCACTGTGGACATCACCAAACAATTTATAAGTGATTACAGCATTTATTAAAAGCACTACAAAACTTTTCTGGAGACGAGATCACTACAAATATTTTGGTAAGGTCCACAATGACAAAAAATTTTGTTCTTGTTACAAAGAGTTTTTCCCGTGTTGGCATGCAATTTCGCAACACTATATATAGAATAAAATATACAAACAAATATGATATTGGAAGCAAATAGTTTCGTCGCTAGTGTAAATACCACGATACTGAAACTTCACCAACAGTTTAAGCCTTTGGTAGCAAATGCCAACTTCAAAATATTAGGCTCCGTTGTGAACGACGAGTCGCTCATTATGATACTTTCACGCCCTCTAGTAACGTACCGTAACAATTTGTTTCAGACCTTGTAGTTTTATGTAAATGTTGTTCCACAAAACGTGTAGTATTAACCCTAAAGCGTTTCAAAAGAATCTCTGAGCCATCTGAATATAACAGCCTGGTGTGTTGATTGTAATAGCGAGAGGTTGGCTGATTTTTGGCAAGAACTATTTGAACAACCGAATAAAGGATCAGCAAATGACAACGGATTTTTAATTAAAGGTGTAACGATTTTGTTTTGTAAAATAACGACTGTTAATTCTACTGCATCTCGGAGCAAGACGAACCGCACGCATGCTTCTATTAATATTCTGTGGATATTTTACGTGGTCTTTCCTAGGCAAACAAATTTTCTTTCAGCAAAACTTTTTGATATAGTACTTTAGAGTAAATAACTAGGCTTCAATTACGAAATCAAACATATTTGCACGACAGTTAAATTAACACGATTTCTGATTTCAATAACTATGAAAGCTACAGTCTAACAAGGAAATTATAATAAACATCAGGTAATTAGTTACTAAAATTGGTTTTTCCCGTATTGAAACTTTGCCACACTACGTTAGCATTCCTAACATTGATGCAAGTCATAGCTTAACAGACGCTGGGAAATCAAAATACATTCTGAAACACGGGTGTGTTTACTGCAGGCGAATGCTGGGATGGTTCCATAACGTAGGCCATGGCCAATTCCTTTCTTAGTTCATGTTGTCGTTTAAATTTCTATGTAGACTTATCGGATGGACGCAGTCGACGAGATGTAAACCCCAATAAAATACAAATGGGCGCGTTTATCTTGTAACATTGCAACTTAACTTCGAATTACGTGCTTATAAATACAGTTTTACGAGAATGGTGAATTTATACTTGTTTATGAACAGTATTTGCACATAGGTAACTTGTATACGTGAAATCCTCACAAGTGAATGCAATGTTACATGAAAATACAAACGCAGACATGCAAAGAGTTTCATTATTTATGTCTTTATTCAACCTTGAAGTCAAATTAATTATAAACAGACAAAACAGTTAACTGCTAATTACTGAGCCAGGTGCATATATTTGTAATATAGATAAGGATAATATTTGATGTATTGGCATGTATCTGGACTTTCTGTCCACCCAAATCCCTCGTTCTTGCTGCCACCCACTTATAAAACGTGTTCGGAGTGTTGTTTATTTGTCATTTGTTTGCTTGCAGCTAGCTAACCTCCTGCAGTGTAGACGCTACCCGTATTTTTACTACGACTAACGACTCACGACAGGAACAACTTACTCGCGACTGTAATAATTCACGCTATCTAACTGCAAGTGTAGAAACTAAGGTAGAGTTTCTAGAACATCCTTTGCTTTGGTTTTTCCTTGCTGTATCAGAACCTATAAAGTCTACAATTACGACAGTGAAAAAACGCTTGAATAATTGTCCAGCAAATTACAAGAATTGTTTTCATTTGTACTTATGTGGCACTGTATAAATCACAAAAACATGTTGTCTATCGATATTTAGCTAAACTATTAACATTTAACGTTAAAGAACAGTAAGAACCATTAAAAATGATAGCGTATATCACTTTTATTTCCGAATCTCCTGAAAAGTTACTTATCTGCATGCAGTAAACAACAGCGTAAATAACCCACTGAAAATATTTTCTTTGTTTCAAACTTTGCCGTGTTTATTTTTTTATGTTTGTAAGTGGTAACGGTTCAGTGATGATTTTTGTGACGAATACGCTGTTCAATTAAATGCTGCCATCAGGCTTACAGAATAAAAAATTACCGGAATACTGGACCATCTGTCGTTCTTAAATATTTTAATACTGTCGTTTGGTCTGTACAAAATGTTGACCTTCGATGTATAACTGAAAGCATTAACTAAGGTTCGCTATTGCAGTATTTAAAATACCAATAAATATGAACAACGTAGAATAACTTAGTTCCTACAAGTTTTTAACGTAATTACTCCATAAATGTTAAACATTACGTAGAAACAATAAGAGTTTACCACAAAAACTATGTTTTGCTGTACCACATTCAAGTATGGTATCAATAATTGCCATATTTCAATTTAATATAAGTTTTTCTGGTATGCGGGATATCAGTGAAAAAGTATTACTAATTGATAGGGCTTACACATGATATAAATTTGAGCACATTATAGTAAGACTAAGCGGAATGTTTCAAATATACGCCATTGCAGAAATTCAGGCCTGGTGTACGTACATACTATTACGTTTAGTTATGAATTTCTAAGAATCTTCCAAAGAAAAATTTACGTTCGGAAATGTCCCCTTATATCCGAAAACGGCGATTACGACGAAGAAGGATAATTGGCAAACTGACTGGAATTATGACGTAAGGTATTAATAAAAACGCAGGTGCCTCAATGATTTCACTTCCTCTTTCACAGTTCCTGAACATCTGTAGCACCGCATTCAGGATAACAAGCGTGTTCTTGAGAGCCTCAAGTTGATCTTCGCTATTTACTGCATGTAGTGTCATAAACTGTTTGTCGTATACTACTTGACACTTAAGTTAGAAATACAAAGATGTTAAGTCAGGGAAACGCGGTGGCCAGTCAATGGGACTTCCCCGTTCAATCCATTGCGGTCCAAAATAAAGCAAATGAGCGTCAAACTACTACCACACAACTTTCCAGGCACGTACTTTTACACATGTAAGAACCACTACAAAGTAGCTTTGTCGCTAAAATAATTGTTGATTAATAGTATAGAGTATAGGGAGGGAAATAACATTATGTTACAATTAAATTTGTCATTAGTCACCTTCATAGACGCTACAACGTCGGACTAGTATCCGGGAGAAGTAAGGTACCGGCTCCGGACATCCTAATGTCAGATTTCCGTGGTTTTCTGAGATCGCTCATATGGATGGCGGGATGGTTCGTTAAACAAGGCCGTAGCCGACTCCTCTCCCAATTAATTTCTTTGTTAGGGTATTGTCCCTATACATCTAACTACTCGCATTCGATGACACGTAAAGCTCACCTTAAAGACAGGCTTTATGATGAAAAAATAAGTTATTTACAGCAAAGAAAATAAAAATTTTGTGAAACCAAATATATGCTTTCCAAACATTCTAAACAACCTCCAATAAGTTTTTTAATCTTTACAGCTTTTGCTGTTTGAAGTACGACGTCTAGTACTGAGAAGCGAGGGAATACTCTAGAAAAATAAATTACAATAAAACGATAAAAATTCTAAGTCTATAACTAACCACGGTTGTCTCATGGAAAAAAATCCCAGACCCGGATCAGTTCACGTACTTGACCAGATCCTAGCGGCGAGATTCCAGCCCGTTAATCGTTCGAGACTCAAGGACACTGTAATATAGCATTAATGTTGTAATCATTATTTTTGCTGCAGTTACAAACACGCAGTAATTCGCATATCTTCAAAATTTCTTTCAAAGATTCCAGTAATTTTTAAAAATCAACTTAGGCATTTGTGTTCAGCACTTAACATAAATTAAAATATTAACGGATAAATAGCTATAATTGTAGTAAAAGGTGAGACAAGAGACAAAAGATGTAATAAACTGTGGTTGAAAATTTACGTTAAAATCACTGAGAAAGAATAAAATTTAAATTATATAAATATACTCACCACTGTTATGGCTGCAAATACAAATTGGTTCCATTACAGATTTGTTATTATTCAACTAAAACACTCCAAATCTTCATCATGCTTTTCTCGTAATTGTTGTGTTTCTGACGCCCATTCTGTAGGTCAAACTCCATCCGGAAATGGTTAATTTTTTTTCTTAGAAGCTTTCAAGATATATTACGTATTTTTCTTTATTTTCAGATGGCTGGTTCCATGGATTAATAACATGTGAGTTCTTTATCCGTATTTATATTTTATTGGAGCGGCTTACGGCCATGGCAGTGGTAAACAGAGGAATGGTGTGAAGGAATCGTTAAGGGTCTGTATTATTCCAGTATTCGCCTGAGAGTGATTTTGTAATACCCTTGAAAACCGAAACCATGACAATCGGTTACAAGAGAATATGGAATACTATTAAGTAAACGTTTTTTTTTAAATTTATAATTTAAGCACTTTTTTTCCTTTTTCGTAATTATATAACAATCTGTTTGGTATGCAAGCCTTACTTTCAATTACATTACCCTTCATTTAACCCATAGATTCTTCAAGAACTGACAAGCCGTACAGTAGTTCGCATATAATATTTAATAACAAACGTAAAACAAATTGTCATTATAATGTATTGTTAGTTTTCCAACCATGAACTGTGATTAATTTACTATCTTCTTCTCACGATTCACAAGAGTGCTTGACTTCAAATGAGTTCTCGTCCTGTGTAATTTATTATGCCTTTTCTATTAACTGACGCGTTGTATTTTGTCACCTATAGATTTATTAAGATTGCATCACAAAATTACAATATTTTTAATGAACAAAGTTATTATATTGTGCACTTTCGGTTACGTTGCAACCAGTTCTAAAGTAATTATTATGTGAAATATTTTAAGCACATTTGAAGAACTATATGGGCAACTTATCAACAATAGACATTGTTGAAACGGCTCGGCAAAGAAATGCGAATTATATTATGTCTGTTTGGTTTAACTGCAGTCGTTGACCAAAGGGAATCCAACCAAACTAGATAAACTTTGTGGTCTTTACAACGAGACTTTGGACATTTACCTGTGCCATTCACAATGCGGTTACATCACACGAGTGTTGTCTTCGACTTCTGGGCAAGGAGTGAGTTTGTCAGCATATTTCACTTGGGTGATCTTCATAAGTAATATTCTCATTTTTTCCAACCTTACAGACGTTCTCAGCCACAAACTGTACTATACTAATAACCAGGCCCCATGTGGAGTTGCTCGCCGAATTCCGTATAAGCCATTAGAGTTTGTATTTAAGTGAAGGGATTTTGGCCAATGCTTAACTGCAAAGTTTTAAACGCTGATGAGGGTGATATGAGGTGGGTTTAATGTAGCGAAGGAATGAAACGATGGAGGAAATGTAACAACCCCGAGAAGACCGACCGGTCAGCAAAGACATCCGGCAAGTTTCCCACTTACAAAAATCGTAAGTGATCCTTCCGGTACTCGATCCCGGACCACCGTGTTAATTGGTTTTTGAATCCACTCTGTAGGTCACGCACATGTTTTATCTGACTAGATATTAAACGAAGTGTTCGAAAGGAAGACATACGCTATACCCACCGTACGGTAACTTCTGGAAGCCCTGCTTTTAGCTTGGATCTGTTTTCACGCCAACTACGTATCCTTCCGCCAAGCGTTAACAATAACATTGCCAGGCTGACGGTTGCACTGCGAGCCGACGTACATTGTTCATCCGCTGCCACTAACTACGTCACCAGTAAAATATTGTAATATATGCTAAATATAAATATAGAGTTTATTTCATTTCCTGAAAATGAACACGTTATGTGCATATTCCACTAAACGATTTTCAATATTTTATCCACTAATCAAAATATACAGAAGGATTACTTCTACATCAATGCCAGCCAACAATTCTGCAACTATCGTATAACAGACGTGTTTAACTCTCTTTAAATATAATTATTACGAACAATTTTTCTAATACTCGCGGACATGTAACCGAAGAAATATATGTATTCATCTATCTCGGTGTATTGCTTTTTCATTTGCGTACATAGTTGAACGGTAATAACGAAAATTATACCTAGTAAGTTTTTTCAACAGTTCGTTTCTAAGGGCCGTATCCATAGACCTCTTTCGAATGACAACCAACTGCTCACCAATGCTTTCTATATGGGGATAGCAGTTGGTTGTCATTCAAAAGAGGTGTATAACCTCGGCCCTAAAAGTATCAACTTACCGCACGGCGGGTATAGTTGAATGCTTTGCGCTTAAAGGTGATGAGGCAGGTATAGAGAGCTAGTCAAGAGTCGTACTTAGAAACCTTGTGTTCCCTGGTCCCGACCACGCACATCCAACAGTACGCAAGCTAGACATACTACAGTATGATATCATTGTACGTGTCGAAAACGAAAGGTGATGTCAGAAAATTATTATTTTTTCATTCTCATTTACCTTAAAAATTTATTGCCGAATTTATAAAACTGCCATTTTGAACCGTTTTCAGTATTTTTCTCTCTTTAATGGCATTTAAGATTGAAGTACAGTCAAAAGTAGCATCTGCATGTAATAGTATTTTACCTACTCTAAAAAAATAACAGTATTCCTAGAATTTTTTTTTAAATATTCGGGTATACTCACACTGGTTTTAAAGGCGAGTTCTTGCTAGTGATGCCTCTTAAACGGGAGACGTTGAAAAGAAAAACAACGCCACGAAATGTGGTGTAATCCATGCCGACCAACTTAAATCATCAAGTTGGATTCTCACGTTTCTTTTTTCTTCCGCGACGTCGCCACCGCCGGTAAGAGGCAAAATAAGAAGCTTGACTGGCGATGAATTCTTCGCTCGTCACAGTTCATTACGACGACCGTTAATAAATAAAAGGTAAAGGAACAACAGTGTGAGGGAATGACGCTAGTGAATACTGCGCCGGACGGAAATAGGAATGAGCGCAGTGAACTTGTAAGTGGTCGGGAGGTAAGGAGTAGTGTGTCATGGCGGGGAGGCCGCCTGACGGCTGGTATGTTATGTCGGGGGTGGCGGATATGCGCCTGCTGCTGGAAGGTAGGGAGGGAGATCTCCCGCCTCCTTGTTAAGTCTCTTCAAGGAGAATCAGTGAGTTAGAGGGAGGGGATGGATTGAAGCCGACCACGCCCGGGGACTTGCACAGACGAAATGTTTCTGCCCACTATCGTGTTCGGGGTCAGCGGCTCCGACTGAAAATAACAACCTCGCCTGCAGCTGGATAATGAGAGTCCCTCCAGGTATAAATACGGGCTGAGGTTCGAGCAACGGCATCATTCGCTTCCAAGCGCCCTATAGCAGCTGATCCCAGTCGCCGCAGACGAAAACTAAACTCCAACATGAAGGCCTGCGTAAGTACCGTCCCACTCACCGTTACTGGCTGTAAAGAGACTCATGTTTCACTAACCAATGTTCCGCATACAATTTCGACAAAATAACGAATTCTCTCTCCGTAAAGTTAAATTGCATGCAATTTTGATTTGCATGGCTTGTTCCACAGAACAATGGCTTCTATGAATGTAAACAAAGTCTGCCCTTCAACTAAACAATTGGTGGTTATCGAATCGTACGTTCAGAATTTGGTTCGATTTATGACTCGCTGTGTAACCATCTCACGGTTGTCCTTATGTTGCCTTCATAGAAATATGTATAATAACTGCAGTCTCGCTAGCGGAACTTATTTAATTTGTATGAGTCCAGATCAACGTTCCTGTAAATTGCAAACACGAAACATTTAACTTCTTACATTTTACTCATTTGGCATGTCCCAGGTATGGGCAAAGTATGAGTTTGTCAGACCAGACGAGGTGGTGCAGCTATAACACGTTGTACTTGCATTCTGGAGGACCTAAGTTTGATCCCCCGCTCCGCCTATCCTGATTTTGGTTTTCCATGGTTTACCGAAATAGCTCCAGGCGAATGTACCTTAACAATGGCCGTGGCCGACTCCTCTCCCAGCTCCTGTCATTGTTCCAAGTTGTGTCACAGTCATTTATGACTTCGCTGTCGACGAGACGTAAAGCCAAATTACCTAACCTACCTATGGGTTTGTCGGCATAATTCACTTCAGGTGATCTTAATATGAAAGATAATTTCTTCTTTCCAACTCAAACGTTCTCAGCCAAAAACATAGCCAAGCCCCTGTACTGCGTTTTACGTGGTATCCCGCAAAAGCCATTGGTGTTTGATTTTGAGCAGAGCAGAGTGAATATATTTTGACTAATACTTAACTGCTAAATCCACGATAACGTCCCCTTAAGTTGTACGCAGGGAACGTTTAAAGTATCTTAGTTTAAACTCAATTGTCAAGTCTCAGGTATAATATACTCTCAAAGTTTCGAATGAGTGAGAGGATTTTGGTCAGCGCTTAACATCGATGTCTTGAGCGCTGGTGAAGGGTGACATGAGGAGAGTATGGAGCATCACCGGAATGAAAGGGCGGAGAAAACCCGCCAACCAACGGAATCGTCCGGCATGATTCCCACATGCGAAAATCCGGGGGCCGACCCCGCCGGGAATCGAACCCGGACCGCTTTCGTGGGAGGCGAATGGTCTGACCATTAGGCCACCGCGCCCCCTCAAAGTTTCGAACCAACAGAGAATATGGATATGTGCTAGGCATATTTAAGATCGCATTAAAAATATCTAACTCTTAATTAATCGACCTGTGTCACCTGTTCAATAGAATCAGTTTACTCCAGAGAGTGGTTAAGAAAACTTTAAAATCTTTCTTAGAGTATGTAAACTTTCTATGATCTAAGAAACAGTTCCTTACGAGAAAATTGTCTAATAACATAGGTATAAATAATAATGTTGTGCCAAGCACCGGACTTCAGAGCAAAATTGTAATGGACTCTCTGGAGTAACTGTAGGAGTTGCAAAAAAAAAACCCACTGAAAAATTATGAAACATCAGAATTTCGCGGATGTCATAATTATTTAGGCTACTAGACTTATGTGTTTGAACAGCGCCTGAAATTTTCCTCAAGGTTGACATGTGTATTTCATGTACATCTTTACTTTCTCGTACCAGGCGAGGTACAGAGTACTGACAAGCACTAGATTTGCATTTGGGAGGAACCAGGTTTGATTCTCGGTCCAACCATCTTGATTTCAGACTTCCACGGTTTTCTGTAATCGCTTCAGTTGAATGCTGAGATTGTTCCATAGTACCGGTCATGACTGAGTCACTGGTTTCATCACTAAATATCTCGTTGTAGACGAGACATCAAGCATTACTGTCTACCATATCCCTTTATTCATCACAAAACTTAACCGAGCGAGGAGGTGCAGTGGTAAACACTCGCCGTGCATTCGGGAGGATACGGGTTCGATTCCCAACTCCGGGCATCGTGATTTTAATTTTCCAGAGTTTTCTTACATAACTTTAGACGAATGCTAGGATAGATACTTAAACGGGCCATTATACATAATTCAGCGCTATAAGCACTAGCTTAAACTTGTAGGTTTCTCAAAGACAATTCAAAAAATTTGTAGGTTATACCATCCTTCTAGAATAATGTATAAATTAAGAACCATCGGTGACGCCGGAAGCTCGTACATTTTATTGCGGCGCAACATATCGTGCTTAGCAAATGTTCTGGGTAAATGTTTGCTCATAAAGTTGGTATATATCATTATCTAAGATTGTTGTTTTGTAGTTCTTACACACTGTCATTCAAAAACTAGTTGATTTCAAATGGTGTTTTTAGCATTAATTTATCTACCACATATTCTTAATAGAGGCTCTAGGCCAATTTCCCTTCCATTTTCCACCATACAACACTACCAATACCGAATAAATATATAAATAAATGTGTATATATAATTCAAAACCCGAATTTGACTAATATTATAAACAATATTTACATATTTATAACACATATCGAATTAAAAATCATCAGAATTTCCATTAAGAAACATTTGCTTGTTGTGAGAAATGTGTCTTATGTAACAGATGTAATAATGCATCACGATGTTTATTGCAGATTGCCGTTGTCTTGTTCGCCCTGGTGGCCGTGTCCTTTGCCGCCGAGCCAGAGGCCAAGGAGACCCTGAAGGGCTCCGAGGCCGTCTACTTCGCCTCTCCCTATGCCTACACCTACGGCTCACCCCTGACCTACAGCGCTGCCTATCACCTGCCTGCCGCTGTGCCCGCTGTCTACTCCCACGCCATCGCTCCTGCAGCTCTGCCCGCCGTCTCCTACCTGCGCTAGGGGAGGAGACAGCTAGGCCACGCCCACTTGGTGACGTCTCTCCGCCTCATCCACTGGACCGCGTGAACGGCTACTCACTGCAAACACCCTTTGGCAATCAAAATATGAAATCATTTTGACAAAAGAACATTACTGTACTATTTCGTTTTTAGAAATAAATATTTTCCATCACTTTTAAAAAGTGGTAAAATTTCTCATTACAAAATACCTCCCAGTGAAAACTTTTTTCAATATTCTTACATAAGTGTCAACATTTATAACTTCCTTACAAACACTCTCATACTGACCATTTAATATAATTACTCTTTAAATTTTTAAAATTAATTTTGTCCAGAATATATTGACTGGTTTCATGATGCGTTGAATTAGAATTATTAAAAATTAATTTCTTCCATGCAATAAGTTAAATTACAATATTATACCAACTACAGTATACTCTAAAAATACTTATAAACTGCTACTAATATTTACGTCCTACATTTAAAAAAAAAATTATCGCTTCTTAGCACCGAAATTTCTGAAAGTAACATTGAATTTTTTATTTAAACTAAATGTGTATCTGCAAAGCACTACACAAATATTTCCAACATATATTTTACGCATAATCTTACTTTTCTGTCTCAATGTGTATTTTCTGTAGGCCCTACGAAACTTCAATTAAATTGTATGTTAAATATACAATTATGAAGCATTTGGTAACCAACTGAAATTGTGATTTATGAAATCTATGAATTAAGTTATTTTATCTGGATGTGTATTCACTGAAAATACGTATCTATATTATGTGATAACAACTGATAGGAATTGTTGTTGCGAAAATTTCTTATTTATTTAACTTTTTTACTGTACATGATTATCCCATTGGGAGGAGACAGGGCCATGTTTTTTTTTTTCAGATACAAATGATAAATCTTCGCTATAGTGTATTTTTAATTAAAAACTCCGTTAATACTTAAGAACTTACCCAGTCATACTCTTAAATGTCAAATAAATTAATAAATATGATTTTGAGATTTGCTGGTAGAATAATAATCTATGAATGGATAAATACGATACACGAGAAAATAAAACATGAAGTGACAATAATGTTATATCGTACATGTTTATTACGCCTCGATAATTTTATTTGCCACTAATGACCGTTGAAAATAATTAGGAGATACTTTCATTGGCTAATAAAAATTTTAATTCAGTTTAAAAATCTTACTTTAATTGAGAAATTTTCAGAATTTTTCAGAGCATATTTACAACAGTGTTATTGTTAATAATTAGTATGAGAATAATTTATTTGGCTCATAAAAATTTTTAATTCAGTTTAAAAAAACTTACTTTTAGTTGACAAATTTTCAGACTTTTTCAGAACATACTTACAACAGTATTATTGTTAATCATTAATATGAGAATATATTTTTTGGAAACCACTTCCATTAATGTAGAAAAGGCCTAACAAGTACAAAAAAGGTAATTGAACATATCGGTAAGTAGTTCACACACAGATATACGTTTTAATATTACGTGTTTTTTATGAATCTAAGGTGTAAACATAAAAAAAGAGAAAATACTTGATGTTGATGATTGTCGTGTATGCCTTTAGCACTTGTCATTTTTAGCATCTTCAAACACACCAGGCTGTATTCAAATTCAATAAATAGTGCTCTTGTTCACTTGCCCTCGAGTTCTTCACTGCCCACAATTAACCATGTAGAACTGCATACACTTCTTGCGAAATGCGCAGTTTATAATGTGAACATCCTTCCGCACTAATCCTATAAAATACACACGAGAATAATATCTAATATTTATTTATAATGCGAAACAATACACTTTGAAAATGCTTATTTCCAAACGATGTGGCACGTAAACTGTTGGAATGAGCGATCGGTATTAGAAAACTTATTAAACAATTAAATAAAGAAATGTGCAGTTAACGACACGCAGTTGTGACATCGCACATTCACTTACAAAGGTGTTGTTCTATGTTGCATCCAAACCATATTTGCAAATTTGGACAAGGGATTATAGACATTCATGACTCTCATATCTTTTCTAGGACGAAAAACTTTGTAAGAGTCTTTATGTAAGTACACAGTCCAAATTGTAAACCCATGACGCATCATTTGACTGTAAGTAAAAAAAAATTATTATTAAATATTTTCTGAAGCATTTTTTTGCTTGTGTGAAACAAGTATTAAAGAAAATACATTTATCGATAGTGTTATTGACATAAAATATTGTGTGAAATGGTGGCTAAAATTTATACAGTGTCAAAACGTAGTTAGTATTATTCATCGTTAGCATAACCTTTTAAAATTGAGAGTTATAAAGAGGAAGAGGAAACACTATTAGTATTTAAATATATATCACCGAGGGCTTGCCTAGGGTATTAAAACAATAACGTTTTCGCATTTATATTAAAAAAATAATTGTATTACATACAATTTAAATATCAATTAACAAGTTTCTGACTTTGAAATAACATATAGGAGTTTGAAATCGTTTTCCTGTTAATTTACTTACTTAAGCATATTTAGCAGTAGTTTCAAGAAACAAAGTTTATTGAAAAGTACTTTACAACGCAGATAAATGCGTGTGCACACAAATATAATTTTAGTGTGCAAAGTTTTCTTGGTTGATAAATGTCTACTTGATGTGGCTTAAAATTTCTTGCCATTTAAAAGGAATTACTATTTTTGGAATTGAGGAAAAATACACTCACGTGCTACAAGACAGTCTGTATGCCACACTATACTTCTCTGTCGCATCTGTAGGTTTGTTTACCGTGTTTATTATTATTTAAGATGACTTCAAAACTTCCAGAAATTATATTTCCACGCCACTGGTAAGTTATCATTGCATGAATACACAGAAATATCTATCTTCTATCTACATAAATAACATGTTTCAGTTGAACTGATTTATTTCTAGGGGTGAGCGAAAGTAAATTTTTGTTTTCGAATATTTTCGAATCAAATACTAAAATTGCCGAATACAATTCGAATAGTTTCGAATTCTAATAGTTGTTAGTGACATAGTTGTTTTGGCATTAAAAAAAAATTTCCCCTTGCACAATGCTTGACAAAAATATTTAAATTTAGGGGTGGAAATACATAAATCTTTATTTATTTATTTAGTTTAATACATATTTATTACAATAATAAATAAGTTATACCTGGACAACTCATTAGTGATTTATTGCTACAATTGCACCATCTACATGACAACAAAAATATGAATACTAGACATCAAATATAAAGTCTGGCTGCTAACAGTGTAAGTAACTTATAACATCCAATTATAACAGGTCAGTTACGTGAGCACTTGTTAAGAGGCTAAATTAACATTAATCGTCAAATACTGAACTAGACTGACTTCCTTACAGTTCAATCGTGTATAGCTAGGCTATAATACGTGTTTGTACAGTATATTCACTGCTGTATTCAAGTGTAACTTATCCCTGGAAGTTTTCATAATGAAACTGACTTCACAAACAGTGAAATCTAAATCATGCAATGTAATAGAATAACAGCTAACCAAATGAAGCAAATCATCACTCAAAGTATTCAATATTTTGAGTTGCATAACAAATTATTCTTCTCAAAAAGAGACAATTTCACAAAAAAATCTTGTATACATTGAAATACGAACAAATGCTATTCCTTTAATTTTTAAAATCACATTGTCCGTCGTGCCTTGTTACAATCGGTGCTGTAATACAGACTTTGAAAACATGCAGCTTCTATTGAAAACAGTTGTAGTCCGTGACGTAACCAATAACATGCGGATCACAAAATAATACACAATATGATGAAGGTTCCTTTTTCAGAATCATTGATCATCATTATAATCATTTGGCTTAAAAGTTAGGGAGATCACATTTTATAAGTACGCCTAACAAAAAAGAATTGATGACAAACACATGGTCATTTGGATTAATAAATATATCCTTGATGTTTCAATCATAATAAATATGTAGTGACGAATTGTTAATATTAACACTCGTCGAATAATTCATTTAACTTGACTGACTTACTTTCCTGTTCGCTAAGTGTACGCCATTGTGAAGATGTGTAGACTCTTGAATGTAAACAATAAACACTTCACCGCGACAGGTGTGCAACTTAGCAATCAGAAATTTACTGCGGTACATTACAGATGATTTCAATACAAGTAAATTTCAAGGTACTGCAATAGTGAGTATTTGAAAAAATAATGTTAATATATTAACTATTGTGGTTATAGTAATACAGAGAACTGATTCTCACTTATCACACATTTAATTTGCTTCAGTACCTTGCCGTGGAGATGTAAATCAAGAATGCGTCGGTCTGTGCACTAGGCTGTATTCACGTCAGCCTAGTTCTTTATTGTTTCGTTGGTCAGGTACAGTGTCAAAACCTCAAAACAGTGTATTGTAACTATATTCATGTTTGGAATGAGCTAAGAGGATTGATTTTAAAAACCACGTACAAAGAAACGAGTGGACAATTGAAAGCAATCATGAGATGCTTGGACGCAATTATTCGCAGTTTGTAGCTAGGGTATTCGGACTTCAAATGCGAATAGTGTAGAAAATGATACTCATTACTATTCCCATTTTCGAATATTCGCAGACCCCTACTTACTTCTCACACGTTTATTTAAAAAAAAAAAAAAAAAAAAAA